>NC_051165.1:132887260-132952260 GCF_013339725.1 Rhipicephalus microplus
GAAGCATGCTTCATATAAATGGGTTCAACTGTAGTCCTGTTTTGATCTGTGAGCACTGTAAGTGGCACAGTACACGTCTTTGGTAAGCTTTACGTGACCCAAAGTAATACATTGTGCGTGCAAGATAACTGTTTGACCGGGAACACTTAATGGCAGAGAACTGAGTGATACTTGTCATGTCATATGGAATTATTGCTATTAAAAAATCAAAGAAAGTTGACATGTATGCACTCTACTGATTATCTAGGATTTATAGGAGTTTAGACAGGTGACATTGAACTTATCAATGAAGTAGGCATGCCGAAAATATAGTGCGAGACTAAACTAATACAGATAGTCCCATAGTGTATGAAGTTGTCAAACATGGCAGAGATGTAGTAGCCTAAATTTTGGCAACAGTAGGTGTATGCGCCTGAACTCAACATGCAGCCAGAGTAATCAAGAGGCCGGAAGAGAAAACTTGTCTCCTCATTTTCTTTGTAAACAAACAAACAAGGTGTGTAGACATTGATAAATCATCAAGCATGCAGTGATAGCTGATGTCATATCATTATGAAAGCTGCAGGAGTCACAGGGTTAGATATCGATTGCACTCATAGAATGAAGGAATGAATTAAGAGTGCCTGAAGAGTTCTCTGAGCTAGAGTGTGGCGTTCTGAAAGAACCATACAAACATGTTTAGAGCAGTAGATCTTGACCACCTGGATGTGATGTACTTAGAACGCTCTGGGGTGCTTAAAAATGACCAGCCAGATGTGGCGGTGAATTGTAATAATTTAATCAGCAGCACTACTACACTTTACAGTTGTAGTCACTTGCTCTGCCTGGGACCCCTTTACTGTGTAGTACCTCGAAAACCAAGCCTCTTCTCTACTTGAATGTTTGTCATCGTAGTTGAGTGTAGTGCCAAATAATGCATGCCGTAGAAGCAAATCTTTAATTTTTTTTTTCGTTGTACTTGCAAGTGTGAGATCGCGCTTTTTTTTTCTGTTTTCGTGCAGCCAAACTGTTACGCCAAAGTAATTACAGTGGAAGGGCAGAAGAAGATCGTCATTTACTCAAAGCAGCCCATCAACGTCAATGAGGAGATCACCTATGACTACAAGTTCCCTCTGGAGGACGAAAAAATTGTGTGTCTGTGTGGAGCGCCCCAGTGCAGGGGTTTCTTGAACTGAAGTCTCATCGGTGGTACATTCATCATGTACAGTGTACAGCTTGCATCTCATCATTCTGATCGTCATCTTCATCATCGCATTGGTTGTGTTGGGAAGGAGGCCTGTTGTGGAACAGTGCTTGAATCGTGTTCCCGAAACTTATTGAAACATTTCATCGTGTTGGCATTGTATAGACCCCCTGAGCCGCCCAGAAAAACACGCGCATGCACAAATCATAATGTACATAAGAGAAAAGTCATATTGCAATGCATTAACTTCTGTCTTGTTGTCTTTTTTCCCTTTTCTGTTACTCTTTGTACATTCGTTAAACTCTGCACTTGTAATAAAAGAAAAAGCTGCACGTTGTACAACTGCTGCCGAAACGTTTTTTGTTAGAACAATCCTGGCATTCAGCAGATAACAGCTTCAGGTAGCATTGCTTGTGCAATGTTTCACGAGGACTAACTGACAATAATGCCAAGGAAAGTGTAGGTGATGTTATTAGAAGTAATCTTAGTGAAAATGTGAAAAAAGAGAAGTGGACAAAAGATACCTTGCTACTGGCAGGATCAGAACGAAAGTCACAGGTTCTGATCCTGCCGGTGGCAAGCTATCTTCGGCAAATAATCAGGTGCATTAACAAATGATGTGCTGAGGCTTCATTTAAGGTTGTTCCTCTTCTAACTAATGCCTCCATACCTAACTTAAATTAGCCCCACTTGCCTAATGTAGTGATCAAACTGTCTACGCAAGCACGAGAGGATGTGAAATGGTTTTCAATGTTCAAGCCTCGAGGCCGAAGTTAGCAAGTGCTTGACACACGTAATGCTTAATTTTTTATTAAAGGTCACAAAACTAAATTAACTTAAGTAGGCATCATCTATAGCGAATCAAGGTCTGTTTAAGTCCAGAGGAGTTCAGAGGCGTCAGTTGTGGGAATGCAGGGAATACAAAGATACACTTGGACCGTCCGTTTTTTTCCCCACCTGTAGGGATCGCACGCTTTGGCTGCCATAAATAGTGGCTGCAATTAGTGTTGCGTTAGCAAACTTCACAATTGTGGTCTCTAAAATGGTAGATTTTCTTATCCTCAAGCACCCACATAACCTGGCTGCTTGTGAGGTGGCACTGATGGCAATGGATGGATGAATGCTGTGAGCGTCCCCTTCATAACGAAGTGGTGCAGTATGTGCCATTAGGCTTGACAAAAAAAAAAAAGTTATGCTTGCCTATTGCTATTTCTACTCATTACAAAAATGAAATAAAAAAGAAAACTGACAACAATAAATCGACAGTGCAGTTCCGTGCCCCTTGTGGCAATATGCCCTTATTTTCCCCACTACTTAATTTTGCCCCTATTCACTAGTTTTCTTTCTTCTTTTTAAGTACGGAGCATTTGAAGGGGCCAGCTTGTCCATCCATATATTTCTTGTGGCGTGAATCTAGTAAAGCACTCACTACAGGCCATAGTTAGGGGAGCATAGCTCGAACCCTGGTGAAGTGAACAAGGTCTAAAAGAACAACAGAAATAGCCAAGAAGTAATCGCGTTAACTTTAAATCTCTAAAATGTGTTGCAAACATGGGACTGACATGAGCCTGCAGCGAGCAAGGATGCCAGCCCTTGCCGAGCGAGAGATTCCTGCTTCCTCAGGGTCAGCACGTCAGTGGTGTAAATCTTTAGGGGGGTCCTGACCCCCATGTGCTTAGGCTGAGGGGGGGGGGGCACCCCTTGCAAAGGACCCCCTATGAAATTTATATTTCAAACATCCTAAGTCTGAAAGGTTTGACAGTTAGGTATAGCGCATTCAGCATTTTTAGTGCCTTTTATTTTAGCTTGTATGGGTGTTCAATATTTTCACAGCTCTGTGATATTACTGTAATTACAAGTGCCGCTCAATTGGTTTCAGAGAAGAAAATCCAATTACGTGAGTTGAGAAACGATGTTCATTTTCGAATTTGATTTCAAGGGATGATATGTAATTTTCAGGAGTACAACAGGAATTTATAAAAACAAAATGGCCACCATGGCCAAAATGTGTCCCCCCCCTTTGTGATAGGTTTTGATTTACACCACTGGTTGCTACGTGACTACATCTGAAGGGAAAACAACCTGAAAGAAGTCGATGAAGCTCAGCAAAGAAAAAGTAGCGCACATGTTGCGCCGTGTGCGTGAATCTGCTCGAGTCTGTGTGGCAAGATTCCACTCGTGCATGGGAAACCCTACATGCTTACATCAAACATTAGCGTCACTGACGTTTCATGAACCGAGCAGTGCGAATACTATGAAGGGGAATCATTGGGCGCCGGTGCCATGTACTTGCCTGCTTGGCTTCTGTGATTTGTCTCTTACCCACTTTGAGGGATTGACCATGAAACCGGTGGTTAAAGATTAGGCTTGAGATTAAGGGAAAAAAAGCCATCTGTTTACTGGGAAATGTAGAAAAAAAATTCAGCTGAATATTTTATGTATTGATATAACTATAAAACAATACTGGTATGTAGTCGGCTAATCAGAGAAAAGCTCAAGTGCAAAATTTAGAATGAAAATTAATTAGTCCAAAATAACTGTTTTTTTTCCTTTCTCACACCGCGCGAGCACAGCGTCACTTTTCTCGGTTCCAAAGCCAACATCGATAGTTATGACACACGTGTGCAATGAGGTGAAAACTTCACTACAGATGGTGATCGCACCCCGAAAGATGGACCACCCAAATCTTGAGGGTAGATCTTGTCTATATGCGAGTAGACCAAGTCTGTTTGAGCAGTTGACTCCATTCTTGGATCAGGTATAGTCGATTTCGGAGTGGGTGATCAAGATTTTAGGGGTAAGCCAAGCGCATCTTAGCAGTGGGCCAGGCTCGTGGTTATCTGATTAGGCAAATCTTGTCTGGAGACTGCCCACTCAAATATTTGAGGTGGGCCAAGCCTGTTTGGGGTGCACCAAGGCAGTTGTGGACATGTGTCGACCACATTCTTGAATTGGGCAATGCCAGTTTCGGGGAATAGCAAACGAAATATGGTGGCTGAGTCAAGTCAATTTCGAGAGTAGAAAGTCTGGTTCGGATGGGACAACTCGATCGGTTTTACAAATGGGTGAAGTCCGGTGTGAAGACGGGCCACCCAAATCTTGGCGGAGGACCAAGTCCCTATGGGAGCCGACTAATTTAGTTACAAGCATGTGTTGACCATATCCTCGAATGAGGCAATGTCCATTTCAGGATTGAACCACCAAAATATTGTGGTGGGCCAAGTTAATTTGGGGTGTGGGCAGGGGTGTAGCCAGAAATTTTTTTTGGGGGGGGGGGGGGCACCCCCTTGAAATGACCATATTTTGCTCTCTATGCCATGGCGAAAAAAATTGGGGGGGGGGGGGGGGGCACGTGCCCGGTGTGCCACTCCCTGGCTACGCCCCTGGGTGTGGGTCCGGTTGGCTTTGGGCGTGGACAAATGAATTCTCTAATCAGGTGAAGTCAGTTGGACGTGTCCGCCTAATCTTGGAGGTAGGCCACCTCCACTTGGGAGTGGACTAGCTTTTCTTTATATATATATTCTTAGCATACATGCCAAAACGAGTCGACACGTGTCGACCTTGTTATTGAATCGGGCATTGCTTTGGAGATGAGCCACCGAAGTTTCGTGTGTGAGCCACGTCCATTTTGTGAGTGCGGGAGGTCGGTTCTAGAGTGGGACAACTCAGTTCTCGAATTTCGTTAAGGAAGTTCTGTGACGTGTCACCCAAATTTTGGAGGTGGACCAAACTTTTTTTTAAATGGACCAAGCTGGTTTTGGACGTGGGACAACTAAGTACTCGGGTACTCGGATTAGGTGAGTTCAATTTTGTAGACGTGTCACCCGAATCTTGTGGGCGGGCAAGTCTATTATGGAGTGTATGAATTTGGTTTCGTGCATATGTCGACGTTATTTTTAAATCAGGCAATATATATATATATATATATATATATATATATATATATATATATATATATTATATATATATATATATATATATATATATATATATATGGAGAGAGAGATGGGGGAAGAGCAACAAATATGAAAACCCCACCTATATGCTATAAATTAATCAATTGTTAGAGCCCGTCCTCGCGTTTGCTTTGCCCGTCTGCTCCGTTCCCTGAGACTTGTACCGACTATGGCCCATCCTTAGCCGCTTGCTCTGTACGTGCGTTTCCATTCAAGTTATGCAGTGCCCTTGTCAAATGGTGCATTGCTTGTTGCGTCCTCATGTCAATTCACTCCCACTCCGATTTCAGCTCAACACGTGTTTCTTCGTCCCCGAAATTTCAGGTTGGGTGGGAATTTTGATACGCTGGGTAGAAGTACTACTGAAGTTTTGCACTAAACATGTATGAGCGGAGGAAAGCAGAGCTGCATTGCACACAAAACAAGTTTTCCATATATACGCACGGGTAAACAGCATGCAGCATTGCATTGTCATGCAAGCTTTGACACTCGCATATCCTCGCCAACGCAGTTTCCACGTCGCACTAGAACACAGCCATTTCAGTCTGGCATAGGTTTTAGGGGCGAAGCACGTGAGCACCCCGCAAAGTCCGTCCGTATACCACCCTCGCTTACAGCTCATGTAGCGCAGGTGCATGTGAACAAACCGGAACATCCGTGAATAACAAAAAAAGAAAGGTTAACAAAAGGCTGTTAATGATAATAAACAAAATAAAAAACACCTTACGAACGCTGACATTTGGCCACCGATCATTCAAAGCACATGACAGAACAAAAGGTTCACAATAAAATGCTCTTAACCAGGACAAAATGGAAGACCACGAAACCATAAAAGCGGCAACGCCAACAGCTCCTGTCTCTCGGCTCCTCACGACGTTCGCGCCTTTCAGCTTCTTCACGTTCGCGAGCTTCGCGCTTTCAGCTTCTTCGCGAGCTTCGCGCCTTTCAGCTTCTTCGCGAGCTTCGCGCCTTTCAGCTTCTTCGCGAGCTTCGCGCCTTTCAGCTTCTTCGCGAGCTTCTACTTCTCGCCTTTCAGCCTCCTCACGGCCTGCTTAATATCCACCCAGGCTCATCGACTTCCTCAGCCGACTCCCTCATCCTTCATGATCTCAAGGATCGCTTGCTTTCGTTTCGCACGGCCCAAAGTAATGCCGAGTTCCTCACAAATTTCGATGAGTTCCTTCACTTAAGGTTCTCCATCGTTCACACTAGCCTCTTGCTGTTTGCCCCTGTTAACAATTTACTTGCCGTACCCACTATAAGTCAACTAGCAAGACGCGCAAGCAATTTTTCACTCTCCGTGTTTACCCCCTCCGCATAACTTGGTTTCAAAGCACTTCGACTTTGCTTGAAACGATCAAAGCTCACTCTAAGCTTCACACAGCCCTTCTCTAAACTACTACAACCTGAGTAGAGTAGTCTGGGAACTGAGGGGAAAACATCAGGCACTCACCGCATCGATGTCGCTGACGCCGGCCGATCCCGCAGCTGCCAACCACGTTGCGAAGCCACCTCCGAATCCCACCGCTGACCTCCACTGTTGCGAAAGACGGCGACGCCAACACGGTCCCGAAGGCGCCACTGCTTTCAACTCCGCCGGGAAGGTCACCAGCCGCTTGGTAGCGTATGTTTCTCAGCTCGCAAACTGTTTCTGCGCAGAGCTGATAGGACGAGCGGACGAGCGACGGTGAGTTAAATAAGGTTTATGTTAGCATATATACAGAGGCGTTACAATTTCGGCACTGGGGCCCGACAGAGACTCGAAGAGCCGAGCTTTCCTCTCTAACACATAGGTCAGCTTTTCGCCTAAGACCGCCGACTCACAACATGTCGGCTCTCCGACATGGGGATCCTCTCTCATAGGACCTCCGATCGCGACGCACCGCAGGGCTTCTTTTATAGGCACCGGGTCAACCAAAATGTCCAATTAGAAGCGCCGCTGGTCGTCAGGGCAGATTCCTCCAATGGGGTCGCCGCGCGATGCGCAGACCACATACACGAGGACGCCGGCTCGCTGTCACGTGCGCCGCTGATCAATGCACGTGGGCCAGAGAGGCGCCGCGCGTGTTCACGCCGTGGGTTGTTCGCGTCAGGCGGACTGTGGGCTGGCCTTGACCAGATTGCTTTTTCAGAGGCACGGAGTGGTTGACGAGGACTCGCGCTCAGCACCGCACCATGGAGAAAGGAATCAACTCCTTCTTCAGTGATTAGCATGGTTTTTCGATGGTTAGCACAGGTGTTCTGTGGTTAGCACACTCACGGTGCCGACAAGAGCGCACGCCACGTGGTGGCCAGCACAGCGTAAACGCCGCGACTCCGACCCCTATCTACGAGCTCGCTAAACATTTATTATCTTTTCAATATACACTGCACGGGTAATGCACGATACGATGCACACTGCTTCGCCCCATCGTCAGCATTCGATTCGTGCATATGCACGGATGTTGTTTTTTAAGGTTGCAACGCAGTGGCGTAGCGAGACAGTGCAGTTGGTGTTCCCGTGGAGCAAACCATTGTGAATATCCTGTTTAATGAATGAAAGCTCCGCATTTATGGAGGATGCGAAATAACGCGTTCTGGTGCTTTCTGTCTCCATGTCGGCGCCCCATCGGCCATCGCTACTGCCGACAGCGCCACCACATACTGCCAGCCATGCTACAGTGTACTAGAAAGGGGTTGGAGTGAACGAGGCGGCCGCGCCGTATCTCTGCTGATTCTCCGGCGGGTGACAATAGCAGCGGCGCTGTAGTCTCATGGTACTGAAGATCTCAAGAGCATCTGCATTGGGAGCACGCGCGTCGTAGCCTGCAAAATCGTGCATTAAATTTGCTCGCTTTTAGCGCGTTTATTGTGTTTCTGAGCGTTTATAAGAGTATGCACACCTGCTAAGCTCCACAATGCACGAGTGAATATGCAGGCATGCCGAAATCGCGTCAAGACATTCACTGTTTCATGAGCCTGCTGACAAAAAAAATGTACAATCGGTATTTGCACATATCCGCCTAGCTTCTCACTGAAGCTGCGCGTTTAGCTGCGCTACATTGTAAGGGGCTACTTGTGAACTAGAAAGAGATAAGTATCAAAACCACGAATAAATCATGCGCCCGTTTTCGCGGCAGTTTCTATATCAAGAGTACTGGTCCTCATATAAGTCCACATGCGCTCGATTGATTCATGAGAAACCAGAGTATAACTAATGTTGTCACAACATTTATGTCGGTGACGACAAAGTTATATCATGCCAGTTTGTGCAGAAGATAATAATTAATGCTTTCTAAGTGCTTTCTTGTTCTAACCGCATGCTTTCGCGCTCACTTTGCTTCATTTATGCAAGCTCCAGGAGGCCAAGCCAGGGAGCCGAGCTGAAGGAACGCCTGTACCTCCTATATAGTCAAGAACTCTATGCAAAAGGGGTTATCTCAAACATATTAAAAAGTGCCAATTGTATATATATTGCCCGTTTGTTAATTTGCGTAAATTGACTGAAGCCAGTTCTCATTTTGTATCTACAGCTTAAATTGCGCTGCTTTCGAAATGTCCTATTGGCATAATGCCATTGAAGCCAGCAAATATATGACGATGTTTTGTGTTATAGGTGTAGTTTTTATTAAGTGTCAAAAGTGTAGGCAGGCAGTGGTGCATTTGTTTTGTCAAATTTAGCTTGTATATGTCCACACACACACACACACACACACACACACACACACACACACACACAAACACACACACAAACACACACACATGTGTGTGTAAATGTTCGGCGCAGGGCTACCAAGGATTTTTTTTGAGTGGGAGGTGCAGCAAAACGACTAATTTTGGCAATAAGTGGTCGCTGTGAATACGTGTAAATATTTTAGTATATCCTGAAAAATTATATTATGAAAAACATTTGTTGTGCAGGGGGTCCAGAATGCCTTCCTCTTCCTCTTTATTTCCGCGGCGTCCTGGTTCTCCGAGCGCTTTAAATGATATATCTGTTTTTGACCTCACAGCTTTCTGAGCACAGCTAACTTCCAATAAATCGGCGTAGTTATTCTTAATATTGTAGACACCTAATCAACGAAGAAAAAGGTAAAACAGAAGTAATAATAATAAGACACGCCCTTTTTAAATGATTTTCGATCTCTCACAAGGACTTTCATGGTGCTCAAATTCAGCAGATTGGCGTGTAATACTTCAAGGGTTATGACGTCATGTGCTAGACATGAATGATGGGCAGGTACGAAGAAATATGCATCAAAAAAGCGCACCGGAGAAGCCGA
Organism: Rhipicephalus microplus; assembly: GCF_013339725.1. Classification (NCBI taxonomy): domain Eukaryota; kingdom Metazoa; phylum Arthropoda; class Arachnida; order Ixodida; family Ixodidae; genus Rhipicephalus; species Rhipicephalus microplus. The sequence goes on from NC_051165.1 coordinate 132,896,662, forward strand.
AGACCAAAACAGATCCTGCACGCGGCGCGCGGCTCTTTAAGTTCTCTTCGACTGCAGCGCCGCCGCTACGGGCAACCCGGAAGGTATCAGGCGGCGAGGCACGGTCACGCCACTTAACACTTCTAGTACACTCTAGCCATGCCGCCAGGCTCCAGCAGCCTCAGTCGGCCATGCTCTTGTCGAGCACGTTCGAGTGAACAGTTCTGAAAACTTACTTGTGTGCGTCCCTGCTACGCTGCTTAAGGTAAGCTTTGTTCCATTCAGCTATGGTACAATACTTATGTTCTAGTGGTGTTGTAAAAAGCACTCGCCGTACCATCTCTGCATTTTCTTGCTTCCACCAAAGGCGCGTTTACACTTGGCCTCGAAAGGGGCGAAACCGGGAAATCTCACCGGAAATTCTCCCGCTTCGCCGCCTCAGTGGCTAGGAAATCATGCCGCGAAGCCTACGCAAAAAAAGGTGGTTCGAGACTGATTTTTTCCGTCATGCGTTCCTTCCTCCGTGGCTACGCGATAGCGGAAAGTCGAACCTACGACCTTCGAATAACGCGTTCGAACGCGTTATTCGAAGGTCGTAGGTTCGATTCCTGCTCACGGCTGGTTATTTCTTCATCCACTTTTCTTTCTTCTTATTTACATTCCAATCGGTTCTAATACTTCCCCTGTACATTCCTTGGCATTACTGTCCTGTTAGATCCTCATTATTATTGTGTTAAAATACGGAAAAACGAGCCCGTAGTTATACACTTCTTTCCCTTATATATATATATGAATATATATATATATATGAATATATATATATATATATATATATATCTATATATATAGATATTATATATATATATATATAGGATAGATATTATATATGTATGTATATAGCACAAATGCCAAGGAAAGTATAGGGGAACTTATGGACCGAATTGTTAATGAAAATGTGAAGAAAGGAGATTGGGTGAAAAGATAAACTGCTGTGGGCAGGAATCAAGTTATCTTTTCACCCACTTTCCTTTCTGCACGTATACATTACAATTCGGTCTAATAACTTTCCTTATACTTTCCTTAGCATTAGTGTCTGTTATATCTCATTATTATTGTGTCAAAACATGGAAAAAGGAGCCCTTAAGTATACACTTCGTTCTCGTGTACTCATTAACGAGGGCCTCGTACTGCAGACTTGGTGTCTTGGGTTGTATACGGAAGACTATTTGTCAGCTGCCAGCTCGTAATAAGTTCACGTACTACGTGACGCCACACAGGCTCATAAAGAGTATGTAACACTCGCCGCCATGGCTGCAGATGGCGCTGACTGACACTCCCACGTTTAAAATTCACTTACATACCAAATAAAGCGGCTGGGAGGATAGCCACCGAGGTAGCTCAATGGTAGAGCATCGAACGCGTTATTCGAAGGTCGCAGGTTCGGTTCCTATCCATGGCAAGTATCTTTCACCCAGTTTTCTTTCTTCCATTACATTACAACTCGGTTTGATAACTTCCCCTATACTTTCCTTGGCATTATTGTTTGTTATAGCTCATTAATATTGTGTCACACACAGAAAATGAGCCCTTAATAAGTATACACTTCTTTCCCTTTATATACATATATATTTGGAGGAAGAGCTTTATTCGAGGCGAGCTCGAGCTGTATTACACACTGATGATGATATATACAGATGAGGAAATTATATAAATGATTGATGACACGTCCAATTGATAACGAAGAGTTGGTGACGTGCTACTCACACTATTTCCCGTCACGCTGGAAGCGGCCTCCTGGCCGCGCGAGAGACAACTATTAGGAATTGCGTCGGGTTGTACAGTTTCAGCGAGAAATGTGCAGAATTTCTGTCCCACGGCAACGGTGGTCGGAGGAGCGTTAAGTGGTGAATACGGTAATTAACGGGGGACGTTTGTTCAATCACCGTATAAGGCCCTATAAAACGACTGAGGAATTTTTCACATAAGCCGGGCACACGCACGGCAGTCAACAGAAGAACTTCGTCTCCTGATGAAAAGGTGACAGCATGGTGTGTTGAGTCGTAGCGAGACTTGCGAGCTTCCTGAGAGATGCCTGTGTTGATTCGGGCCAGATGACGGCAGTGCTCGAGGCGAGACAAAAATTGTGTGGATAAAGGGCTTGCTGAGGTAGCAGGAGCCGAAAGGAAGGAGACGTCCAGAGTTACACTTGGAGAGCGGCCTTGGACCAGGAAATAGGGAGAAAAGCTGGTGGTGCGTTGCGTAGCTGTAATGTAGGCGAACGTTACGAATGACAAAATGGCGTCCCAGTTCGTGTGGTCAGGGTTAACGTACATGGCAATCATGTCCGAGAGGGTACGATGAAAGCGTTTCGTCAAGCCATTTGTTTGAGGATGATAAGTAAAAGTTGTTCTGTGGATGGTGTTGGCGGCGCGTAGAACCTCAGCAACAATAGAGAAAAGAAAGATCTTGGCGCGGTCACTGAGCAGAACACGTGGAGCTCCATGGCGTAAAAATATGCTACGCAAAAAAAATCGGCTACTTCAGTGGCTGTACCAGCGTGCAGTGAGGCGGTTTCCGCGTAACGAGTGAGGTGGTCAACAGCCGTTACAATCCAACGATTTCCATTGGAGGTCACGGGAAGGGCGCCGTACAAGTCTATCCCGACGACTTCGAATGGCAAAGCGGGACAAGGAAGAGGTTGGAAAAAGCCAGAAGGAGCAGTAGTGGGTCATTTCCGCCGTTGACATAAGGCACACGAAGAAACATATTTGGCAATCGCGGATGAGAGGCCAAGCCAGGTGAACCTACTGCGTATTTTGTCGTACGTTTTGTGATAACCGAGATGCCCAGCAGCAGGATCATTGTGGAATGTCTCAAGAACCTGACGTTGTAGACAACGTGGTATAACGGGAACCCATTTGTTTCCTTCAACGTGGTAAATATAGCGATGTAAAACACCATCGTGAAGCTTGAATTGTTTCAGTTGTCGGCGAAGTCGGCCGTTCGGAGGAGTGGATGTACCTTCTAAGCGTGCTATTATGGAGTGGCAGTAAGGGTCAACGCGTTGATGCGACACAAGGGTAGAAGGGTGGCCGGATCTTAGCCAACTGAGACCTGCGATGGGTAATGCTGCGGTGGAAATTGGTGACGGTGGGCTATTACGGTTCGGTAGAGGGCTGTGAGAGAGAGCATCAGCATCTTGGTGCTTCTTACCAGACCTGTAGACGACATCAAAGTTGTGCTCTTGTAAACGAAGCACCCAGCGGCCAAGACGACCCGATAAATTCTTTAGCGACGAAAGCCAGCACAATGCGTTGTGGTCGTTCACAACTGTGAAGTGGCGGCCGTGGAGGTATGGACGAAATTTCTGTACCGCCCATACAACAACAAGGTTGAACAGAATACATACGTGTTGTTATGGCGCCTTCGATATACGCAATAATTGCTTTTTTAATTGACAATCACACAAATATGAACGCTGAATCTTGAGCAATATTGGCGGGTGCTGTGGATGGGGTTGGCTGTTTAGAGTATTGTTTGGCCACTTTGGTGCCGTTTAAGGTACCGTTAAGGGCGGACAAACAGACAAATATTCAGACATACAGATGGACCAAAATTTTTGCGTTGAAGTTCCCCAAGAAAGACTATCGTCTTTAAAAGAGATGGCACATAACGTAGCCCACACACAAGCGATCAGTAATCTGACTGCACACAAGCAGGCAGCCCATCAAGGTGGCCTGGAACGTGACATCACGGTTATAGCAACTTGTCCAAGTCCAGCGTGCAAGAGGGCCTGCCCCCGTAAAGGAGGAAGTATGGAGCAAATCTAGTGGTTGTCTGTACAGTAATATTATGCGCGTACGTCAAAAGACTGAGAACATGGTCGCCTTGGAGTGATTGGAAGCGATGCACCTTGATAGCATATATTCCATTTTGTTCGGATGAATCATTTTAATGTTATTTCTTTTAGATTGGTACACGATGGTTGTCCTAAGAACGACTTACCGTCCCTTGACAATCGATTCTACTGCATGTGACAAAAAAAAACGCCAGGCCTGCGCGTAAGGTGCAACAGCGAAAGCTAGAAGAGCGGCCTTCCAGAGCCTTTCCTGAACACTCATTGAGTAGGTACTGCAAGCACATTTGCTTGGTACCCACTACGGCATTAGTAATAAAATTCTTTTGGTAGTAGGCCGGAATTCGCTATGCTATTTTTCTTCATTCATCTGAGATGTGTGGTGTCCGCTAAACACTTGTAAGGGGTCTTGTGCCAATTGTTCATGCAGTGGCTGACGACGATGAGGAAGTATGGCTGAAGGTGGTATGCGCCACAGTTCATAAGTGAACAAGAACACGCTTTTGTAGTGGGTTGGAACATTGGACGGCCCACTCGTTACGCTATACGCATTGTGTGATGACTGGTTGTTATTTCGCTCTTTTCAAACTATTTATGGGTCGTACTAATGCGATCGCTTTCCTGGCATCAAACCTGCCTAAGGCAACTTTGCCAACGAGTCCCAAGCGCCGGCGTGGGTCAGTCGTAGAATATTGGGCTGGCGCCCAGCGGATTTTAGTTCCAGCACCACTGTGTCCTTGGCCCTAGGTTTTTATTTCTAATTTCGTGCGATGTGCACGTACAACTCTTGTTCGGTTATTGTATAATTTTTCTCGGCAGCAGTCAAAGCGCGACTGGCGTAAGCGATGACACGTTCGCGTGTGGTGTTGTCACGCTGCAGTAGAACGGCACCAAGACCATGACCACTGGCGTCAGTGTGAAGAATTGTGGGTGTACCTGGATCGAAATGACATAGTACCGGGTCGGATGTCAGGGCTTGCTTCAACGACAGAAATGCCTTTTCACAGTCTTCAGACCAGACGAATGCCACGTTACTTGTGAGCAGTTGATGGAGCGGAGAGGCAAGCCTTGCGAAATTGCGTATGAAGCGCCGAAAGTCGGATGCCAAGCCTAGAAAACTGCGCAGGTCTTTTTGACGCAACGAACGGGTGAACTCGAGGACGTCGGCAAGCTTTTCAGGATCCGGTCGAATACCGTCGTTGCTGACTAAGTGCCCTAGAACCTTCGTCGTCTTGCTTGCGAAGGTGCATTTTTTCAAATTCAGCTGTAAACCAGCTTTTGCAAGGCAACCTAGGACTTCTTGGAGATGTTGTAGATGTTGCGAAAAGGTAGACAAAAACACTATGTCGTCGTCTAGGTAGCATAAGCAGGTTTTTCACTTCAGGCCATGCAGTACGCTGTCGATCATACGTTCGAAGGTAGCAGGCGCGTTACAAAGTCCGAAAGGCATTACGTTAAATTCATATAGCGTATATGGGGTGGTAAAAGCCGTCTTCTCTTTGTCAGATTCTGACACTGGTGTTTGCCAGTAGCCCGATCGCAGGTCAAGACTCGAAATATACTCTGCGCCATGAAACGAGTCTAGTGCGTCATCAATTCCTCGGAGAGGGTAAACATCTTTGCGCGTTATTTTCTTCAGTGCCCGGTAATCAACACAAAAACGTACCGTTCCGTCTTTCTTTTGCACCAACACAACTGGCGAAGACCACGGACTCGAGGAAGGATGTATGATATTTCGTCGAAGCATGTCTGATACGTTTTCCTCGATTATCTTCCTTTCTGCGAGAGACACGCGGTATGGGCACCGGTGAATTATGCGGGAGCCGTCAGTCTGAATTCGGTGAGTCGAAGAAGTTGTCATGCCGAGGACAGCGGAACGAACGCCAAACAAAGGGCGATGTCTGTTCAATAAATTCAGCAATTCTTGACTCTGGGCTGCTGTCAAATCAGGGCTTATCGTCACCGATAGAGGAGTGGGAGAGTTGAGTGGCAGCGTGCTCGGCTCTGGTAGGTCTTCTTGACTTGGAAAGGCAACAATTGCAATGGGGTGCGGGTCAATAGCGCATGTGACTGTTGATGCACAGGGCAACAATAAAGGTTCGGGGGTCTGATTTAACGCAGTAATAAAAGCAGACCGTTCAGAAAAACAAACAAGGCCTGGAATGATCAGAATGCCTCGATGTACCGTGTGGCCATAAGGTAGTAAAAGCACGTCGCCATCCACAATGTTGCTGCAATCAACGCTAATTACTTCTTCTCGGGATGGCCAAAGAACATAATCTGAAGTGGTGACGAGACGAATGCGCTGTTCAGGTTCCGATACAGAAGAGTCGGTGGGATTGAGGTAGATGAGGCGCTGACGACAGGATATGGAAGCGCGTGCAGACGACAGAAAAGTCCACCACAAAATGAGTTCGTGGGTGCACTCACGGAGAACTGCAACAGCAATATCATGACGAATACCGTCTATGAAAACGCGACTGTACACTGGGTGACTGGACGACAAATGGCGTTCGTCGCAGCACGGAGAAACGGGCCCGAGTAAGGTGTTGTTACTTTGCGGACACGGGAGCAAAGGTCACAGCGAATAATAGAAATAGCAGCGCCAGTATCCACTAGAGCTTCGACGCGTATACCTTCGACTAACACTCTTAACAAGTTCGATGGTCTGTCTGGAGAAATTGCTGGCTGTCCGGTGGATGCAGTTTCCCCTCATAAAACTGCATTGGGGAGTTTTCCGAGTGGGCATTCAGAACATTGAAGGCGGGTCGCAGAGGCGACACGGAACGGCGATCGGGAGATGGTGAGCGGCGGCGAGACTCACGGGAGTTCACAAGCAGACCACTACTGTAAGGTGGAGAAGGCGAACGCTGAAAAGAAGACCGGTAAGGCGTGCGCTGGTAGTTCGTGAGTGGACTGAAGCGTCCGCGTTCCTCTGGAGCGTAGCCTTGTAGCTCGTCCTGTTGACGCCTTTGGCAAAAGCGAGATATATGACCCCTATAGCCGCAATAATAACAAATTGGGCGTTGAGGACGCGGTATGGCGTAATACGGCTGTGGGCGCATCGGTGGTGACACTGGCGCCACAGGTACATGGCCACCTGGTGTAGCCGTTGGGATAGTGGTGGGTGCTGAGAGTGCCACGACTTCTGCGTACGTTGGTACCTGACGAGGTCTGAATTCGGCGGAACAAGGTGAATGTGACGCAGATGCAATCTCTTGCCTAATGATGTCCCGCAAGTTGTTAGCTGCGGCTAAAGTAGACGGTGGGGCACAAGAAGAGCAGCGCCCTTGAAGCTCCTCACGAATGATGTCGTGGACCAGGGCACGAATGTCGAGGCTGCAGGAAGACGAATGTCCGAGGCATCATCGCAAAGACGAAGAGACTGAAGTTCTTCTAGTCTCTGGCAAATGGTGACGACATCTTAAGTCGTGGTAGGGTTTTGCGACGCAAGGGCGTTGAAAGCGATGGTATTTATGCCTTTAATAATATGGCGTATTTGTTCGCTTTAAGGCATAGCTGAATTTGCACGCTTGCACAAGGCAAGAACATCCTCAATGTACGAGGTGTATGATTTACCCACCAGCTGAATGCGTTCAGCAAGCTTCTTTGTTGCTGCTTCGGCGCGAACACTGGAGGAACCCAAAATCTGACGGAGCTGCCATGCGAATGTGTTCCAGTCGGGAAGATCTTGGAGGTGGTTCCAAAGCCAGGTTTTGGCAACATCAGTTAGATAAAAAGGGACCGTACGCAACTTGTGTAGAGTATCCCACTTGTTCAACTCGCTGACGAGGTCGTAGGTGTGTAGCCATTCTTCAACGTCATCCCCTTTGAGACCCGAGATTACTGGTGGATCACGCTGGTGGCTGTGGATGGCCAGGGTCGATGATGGAGGCTTAACTTGGCTGGTGGTGTTGGATGGACCTGGATTTTCTTGCACTGCCATGGCAGGTGGTAGTACACGACGACCCGAGCGGAGCTCCAGTGGTAACGTGCGAGAGGACTTGGGGATCGAGAAGCACCGTCCACCACTTATGAGGAAGAGCTTTATTCGAGGCGAGCTCGAGCTGTGACACGCACTGATGATGATATCTTCTACAGATGAGGAAATTATATAAATGATGATCACACGTCCAATTGATAAAAAAGAGTCGGTGACTGCGCTCACAATATATATATATAATATATATATATATATATATATATATATATATATATATATATATATATATTTATATATATATATATGTGTGTGTGTGTGTGTGTGTGTGTGTGTGAAGAGGTTTATTAGTAGTTAACGACAACGGCAAGACAGCGTGATGAACCGTCCAGCAGAGACCGGCACAGCAGCGAGCCGAAGCACGAGACGAGAGAGCCGGGCGTTGGCGATGCTGCTCGCTGCAGGCACATCTTCTTCTCATATATATATATATATATGACCAACATTGCACAAGCGCGTAGAAAATCTTAAAAAAATGCCCCCAACTTTCCGAAGGAAATCGTGAGGAAATGATGCATTTTTTGCTCTGAGAGAGCGTATCATTGGCGTCAGACATTTAATTTCCCTGGATGAAAACTTGCTTTATCTTGGGACCTTACAGACAGTCGCCTTCACCGACTTCTGCCATCGCTGTGAGAGGCGCCCAGCCAGCGAACGGACGAGAAGGAGGCGCGTTCTTCACTCCATCGGACGGGAGACTGCGGCGCAGGGAGGAGAGAGAGCGAACGGCGTGAAAAGGAGCGGCAAAGCACTGCACCTGTCAAAGTCCCAGAAAAAAAAAAAAAACTAAAGTAGCGCCAATCGCACCCCTTCGCCTCTACTTCCCCTCCCAGCAGCCACAGCAGCACCTTTTAGAGTGTCCACCAGAAAACTACAAATGTGAAAGCACTCGGAAGCCTTGGATGTGACAGGCCAGGCCCCGGAAACCATAGCGTTTCATACAACAAAATCTCGAGTGGAATTTGGCGCTAGTGTCTACGTGGGCTCCTTCAGCGGCGCTTGTACCCCTCATGGGAATGATGGGAAGTACAGGCTTCGGATCTGCTTCAAATGAATCACGTTCATCATCATCAACATTATCATCATCATCATGATGATGTTCTTCATAATGATAGATCACGTTCTTGAGATTCGCAACGCTTCTTTTCGGAGTATAAAACAAAGTAATATGAAGTTAAGTTATATTAAAGTGAAACTTGCTTCATTCTTTTGTATGCAAGCTTTATTGCAAAACCTTTTTGTGAACAAGGCGCCATGGCGTAGGAGTGGAACATCGACAGGTATAACCACCAGGGTACTCCTCGCCCTGTCATTGTGTTCCAAATTTGGCACCAAGATACAATTTATTCTTTTTACAACACTTGAAAACAAACAAGCTTGTTTTTCTCTCAAAAGTATGCATTATCTATTTATTGAAATAGCAGTACAGTATCACGTGAGAAATACTTATCGTTTCTTCTTCTGCGATGCTAGATGCGCCTGTCCAAGTGGTCAAACGCACCTCTGGTTTTGTTGTGAAATCGAGTCAGCAGAGCATGACGGCGCGTCTATTCAGCTTCGTCATCGTTTTGCAGTAAATTTAAAACGAGTTTATGCTAGACGCTGTCGTGAAAAAACATGAACTGGATGCAATATCCTTCACTGGCATGAGACGCAACAAGTATGCGCAGCGTTGAGTGGACGACGCTCCGTTTGAACTGTCAAATACGACTCGTAAAGCTCCAAAGCCGCAGCAAATCAGGAGATTTAGTAGTCTTCAGCCTCTTCGAATAACAGAGGCACTGCTTCAGCCCTTTTCACCACACCTCACTATAGCCGGGCTGCACGAAGAACAAAACTGAAACTGAAACTGTAGTTCTCTAGTTAATCCTATCCATTCTAAGCCTGTACTTCCCATAATTCCCATAGAGGTACAGAATTGCAGCGCCAGAGTTCTCTCTAGGTATCATTGTATGAAACTCTTTGCCGGAAACTCTGAAGTTCAAGTGATCACCTGTAGGTGTTCTGTGGCCAGACGCTTGGGCAGCTCGGACACTGCTGCGTCGTGTGTTCATCGAGCGGCCGTGCCTGCGGTATGCTGAAAGGGTACGCCGGGGGCGTCTATTCACAGAGCACGCGCTCGCGAAAATGGACAAACAATATGGCGTCCATAATGTCAGCGTCTTATCAATACAAACGCTACACAAACACCGGCAGCACAAGCTCTACAAATGCGTTTCAAAGCACTGCATTGAGGCGGTGTATGGTCAACTAGGGCATATTCTAGTTGCTAGGGGAGAGAATAGGCGCGTACGCCCGAGGCGGTTGCTACGGAAGAGGGTGGTGGACGGATCTCGACGGACGCCTGACTTAGCCCGACTAAGAAATGCATTGGCCTTTAAAAAGTTTCCGGACTATGGTACCTGTTGGGCAGAGAACACTCTCACACCGTTTTCTATAACAAACATTTATTTTTTCCTGCTGTGAACAAATAGTTATCTGCCATCGTCGTGTGGTCATTACAGTTGAACATGGGAATTAAACTTTTCATTTCGGGAACCGGGCTATGGTAAGTATACGTCCTTTTGGCATGATGCATTTCTGCCTACAGTTCTGACGGTATTTGCTTTTGCAATGATGAAGATCACTGCTGCACTGCATTGTGCAGTCGAACAGAAATCAGTAGTCATGAAACTCAAGCGCCAGGCGTTCGGCCATGACCCAGCTCTAGCAAGCGTTCCTTCAGTAGACGTTGGAGCTCCATCTGCTCCATGAGCAGCTGCAACTGTAGCATCTTCCCACGTAGGTGCTCAAGCTCGTCTAGTAGGAACCGGTGCTGTAAATTGCAGGAGAAGTAGCTGGTTTTCATGCAGTTGCATAAACAGCCGGTGTTTCTGCAGTAGGAGCACCATTCGTTGCTCGAACGATTGAATCCGTGCCATTTGGGGTACCTGAGGTGACGAGAAAGGGCTGGTAGTCCTCCCTGTTCGGTTGAAGCAGCAGGCGATAGGCAAGCCTTCTTCTTTTTGTGGAAGTGTAACAGTTTGCTGCAGTCGCTGTGCCAAGAACGAACGGACGCCTTCGAACTTGACAATGATGTTGGTAATCCCTTGATTCATGACTCGTACCCACTATTGGGGGATTGGTGAAAAAGCAAGCGCCCTATACAGCAAGCTGGTTTATTCCTTGAGCAAAAGTTGAGCAGACCATGCGGAGACAGCCACGAACAGTGCTCTTTTTGGAAAAAAAGAGGAAATACTATAGATATGTAGTGTTCCCTGAAGGTAATTACTCCAAACATTGAGCGAATGAGAGACGGATGTTGGCCCCCTTTTGATGATGATGATGATGATCCTTGATACTCTGGCGCACAACCACAAAGGGGGATCGGCCAAGAACCGGTAGGCAGGATCTTAACTAATAGGCTAATGGTTTTTCAAAGAAAACGTAATTTTGGGCTGAAAAAAATATAGAAAGAAAAGGCGAAAATCGAAAAAGAAGTATATCTGAGCAGGGAGCGATGCAGGCTATCGGATGCGATTTCAGACAGAGGTAATGGTGGGTCTAAAATGCTATATATATATATATATATATATATATAGGCAGATTAACATGGCAATCGCTTTGTTTCAATTATGTATTCAAATACCGTAGAGCAGACGTCCCTCTGGCTATAACCGAATTCAATGCTCCCAAACGACAAAATTACTGCCACATTTAATTCTAATCCCAAATTTTCAAGTGGAGCTACCAGGTATCTTTTCCGCTGATGAGAATATCGGCGACAGAACAAAAAGAAGTGATCTATCGTTTCCATTTCTTCGCAAGTCTGACATAAAGGTGACGCCTTTAGACCAACTTTATGCAAATAATAATTCAGTTGCGGAATTCTGCAACGCAATCTTGTAAAAGTAACTTCCAAGTGCCGTGTTGCACACCACTGTCTATTCCAGCGGCATCTTAGATGTGCGAAATCTCAATATTTATCCAATGAGTAGCAGTCGTATTCATGCAAACAGAGGTTTCTAAACCTTATTGCTCTCGCGTAAGCCGTATCAGGCAAAATCGGGATAAGGGGACCGCTAAGAGATACTGTGGCTAGTGCATCCGCCATCTCATTGAGATATATTGCACGATGGCCTGGCACCCATAAGAGCTGCAGTTTTTTCAAGTTTGTCGGTATGAGTTGTCGAAACATGTGCATAAGTGTTAAGTTGGCTCCTGAAGACAGAGCAGCACATACTGAAAAAGAATCTGTAATTACGACTGCTTCCGATTCGCCCAAAGGAAGTTTCCGTAGTGCCATAATAATAATTCTGCTATGAATATTGGTGTGTAATCTGGGAGTCTAACCGAAAAGGACCAGTCAAGGGAACGTGAGAAGATACCTGCCCCAGCCTTTTCATTTCATACGGATGCATCAGTCGCAATTATGTTGTTGATGTTCACATGTGACAAGTAATCCCGCAGCCGATCATTTAAATATTGAAATGGAATTTGCTTTGCGTTAGAGGGATAAATATTCTCAAATTCTATCTTAAGATCTAAATTAACGTTTCTTGTTGAGAAAATATGTTTGATTTTGACGTTCAGTGGTTCTAGCAGCGCTTGAACGAACAAGATCTGCGGGCAGTAGAATCGTGACCACCAAGTTTAAAAAAATAAGCTTGGTTCTTTAATAAAACCCCATTTATTCTGCCTGTCTCATCCTCTCGTTCCTCTTTTTTGTCGCCCTGCTCTTGACATTTCGATGCTTGAGGCACCGACCACTTCACTCTCCCTGACTTCATTGTTCACACCTCTTGGTGTAATATTTAAAGATGTTACTAATCGAGGCGCATTGTGCCTGCTTGGATAGTCCCTGGTACCGAATGGTCTTCAAAATTCCGTGTTGCGAAGCCGTTTTGATAACTTTAAAAGGTCTTTGAGACTTATCATCAAGTTTTCATACTCCTTTCCGTATTAAAACGTAGTCTTTTGGTTGTATGTCTGGTATGTCGCTGCTACGTGTGCTGTCGAAGGTCTTCTTCATTCTTCTTTTGTAAGCTTCTTGCTGTTTCACAGTTTTCTTTCTCTCGTAAAGGACCAGGTTGTCAATAATGCCCACTTCGCGGTCGGCTGGAAGCACTGATACAGATCCTAAAGCTGCAAAAATGGACTGCATCCAAACCCACTTGCGCACGAACGGTTGTGGTGTCTTACAGCGGCTTCAAGAGAGCCTTTCCAACCACCTGGAAAGTTTGGATACATCTTCACCAACTGCTTCACGTCTCGTATAGCACTCTCAGTGAGGCCATTGGCAGCATGACGATAAGGGGAGGAAAACGTGATTTTCATGCCATGATCGTTCACTTATTCTGAAAGTTTCGTGCTTTTGAAAGCAGGGCCGTTGTCGCACACCAATGTCTTCATATTTCGGAAACATTATGCCTTTTGTAGACTAATGACGCTGTTAGCGTATTCCTTTACATCTCTGTACTGTATCCATTCTCGTGCACTGATCAATGGCGAGCAGAAAAGCTTGCGTGTTCCTGACCCCATCCCCTTTCTTTTTGAGTTCTGCGAAGTCCGAATCGATGACGCCGAATGAGACACTTCTCTTCTTTCTATCATATTTACTTCCCCCTCTCTCTATCCCTAAAGGCGCTCAGCTGTGCTCCAGCAACGGGAGGCAGAAAATAACGTCTTTTTTACCTCTTCCTCTTTCATTAAACTCTCTCTCTCTCTCTCTCTCTCTGGGACAATGGAGTGCTGTGTTGTTATGTATATGTTCGTGGGCTGCTTGAACTTCACTTTGGCTGTTTGTAAATCGTGACAAGAGTTGATGTAGTTTCTTATGCCTACTTTCATATCTGACCACGTAAATCGTTTAAGAAGTTTGCCTGCCTTACGTGCGCCAAAAGCTGTCATGTCCGCCTGATTCTTCAGTGTCGTGGTAAACATGCAGTATCCTAGCAATAATCGTTTTATGGCACATGGTATTTTCCACTGATAATTGTCAGTTTTTTTATTCCTTCTCAGAGCTTTGAGTGATTGATTTGTGCAGAATTCTCAGCTGCTTTGGGTTTCAAAAGCCTGGACAGGGCGTCTGCATTACGGAGTAGAGGACCTAGATGATGTGAAATGACGAAATCGAACTGTCGGAGGTAATTTACCCATCTAGCGATGTGGCCTCTTGGTTGTGACATACCGAGAATGTTAGTCAGGGCTTGGTGATCAGTAAAAGGGTAAATTTTGCAGCACCTATTCGACGAGATCAGCTGTTGCAACATCGCGGGCAAGGTTATTCACTGGCTCACTTTGCCCTTAGCAACAGGGAAAGCTTATTCCAGTTGACGACCTCTGGTTAATGAAAAATGACATCCATATGTTCGCTTGATGGCTGCGCCAAAAAGTAGCGTTCCCCGAAGGTAAGTAACTCAAACATTGAGTGACTGAGAGATGGATGCCAGCCGCCATTTATTGTCCATGTAGATGTAATTTGGTTCACACCCAGCCTAGTGGATTAGCCAAGCCATTGTTAAGCCATTTCTTCTGTCTGCCCAATCTCGCCTTCCTCTTCTCCATCGCCCTGCTCATGCCATTTCGATGCTTGAGGCACCGACCAATTCAAGATATTTCGTAGTCAAGCTACAGTATTGATGGTTTTTGGTATTCCTTTATTAGACGTTAATATAAAAAGTTATGAAATACTGCGAGAACTGGAATGTTTCCGTAGCAACCACCTCTATTTTCCTAAGCCTGGGGCTGCTTGCTCTCTTCTGCTTGCTCCCAGCTCAAAAAAAAATGATAAAGAAGCCATGGTACGTACCCACTTGTTCTATAAAAGTTCTTCAATCCTCTTGCCAACCTTGACCATGTTGCTACTTGCGAGATAATTATGCGCATGCCTGCTTTGTGTTGTATACAATCTCGCCTTTGCTTCATTGGAGTTTGCTGTGGTAATAATTCATGAGTGACAGAAGCTTCCACAAGACAGCATTCGAAACGACCGTGTAGCGTTCTTGGCGGCCGCTCAATGTTCTGCCGTACCTGCTAATTTTGTGAACGGTAATTGTACCTTTTCTTGTTTGTTATGAAAAGACTAGTGGTGGCCGAAGTGATTCCGCAGCTCTGTTCAGCAAGCAAGCAAGCAAATATTGGTGCGTTATATAGTTCGCGAATCGTGTCGAACACCCTATGTTGTCACATCTGTACTACTCTTTGGATAACTTGGATGTTATGATTGCCCTGTCTTGTGTCGATGATAATTCCAACGCAGCTAGTGATTGGAGGCGATGAACAGCTAGAGCTCGGAGAGGTGTTCGTACCTTTGCAAAGCTTTCTATTTTTCTTGCGACAGACGCATGTTAACATGTTAAAATGCGAATGAACCTGTCCAATTCTGTGGCGTTTCCGATTTATTGATTGATTTCTCAAAGGTCTCATAGGGACAATACATGAGGGGTTCATTGCATTGATTTCTTCTTACTCTGATATGATTAAAAGGTCCACTCAGAATTTCTTCTGCTACATGCTCCCTTTGACGTATTTCTACGTCGTGTACCAAAGAAAGTTCGGTTGCGTGCCACAAATACGCTCGTTCGCTTTCGAAAAAAACGCAAGTGCTTGTTGACGTGTTGCAGCTCTCTCATCTTTTAGAGTTATATCCAGTTATTTTTTTCTTTAGACTTCTTCCTGCGCTTTCCCGTCGCCATTCACTTTGCGAAATGAATTACTTTATCTGTATTTGTCTTGACACACTCCACTGCTGACGTCCATCACTTTGACCGAACTGGTACACTCACGTCAGGCTAAAATGTTCGCAAGCGATTTGCAATGTTCAAAGGTTCTGCCATGTCTCCGGACTCATTCTGTGCTTAGAATTGAAAAAAAAACCATTTATTAAAAAAGAAAGAAAAAGGAGTTTGAAAAGCTGGGTGGTGGCACCCTTAATCGACTGGCCTCAGCAGTCCGGCTTGCCCCAGTCCAGGAGCGCCACTTCGGCCTTCTCCTTCCTTGCTTGCGAGCATGGTGTCCCGTTTAACCGTCTTCAGTTTTTCAGCCGGCATCTGTGGCAAAGTAGTACATTTGCATGCCTCTCTTTTCATCTCTTTCCTTGCCACCATATGCGCGAAGAGTCAAACATTCGGTGAGCAGACAAAGAGGTGGTATATTTTGGATTCATTTCATCACAGACCTCGGACATATATCACAGCCGTAGTTTTTTTTTCTTTTCTGGATTGCTGCCTTCGAATGGCAGGTTCTTCAGCTTGATCACAGCCAGAGAATTGCACCACCGTCTGTAGTACTTGGCTATTTTCGGTGCCTCCTTCGAAACAGAAAAATAAATTTGTAGAAATCCTGGCTTGGGCTTAGCTGCCAAATGGCCGTTGACTCTGACATGCTGAAAAGAACAGAGCTCCACCTTGTTAATACATTTAACATTCTACTGTCGTTTAACAAACTGAAGTCACCGCACAACGTACAAAGTCTGATACCACATCCACGACATACTCATTTGCCACAGTGGAGGTTGGATAAGTTTGCACCAGCTTAATTTCACTATTAGCCATTGCCGGTTGAAGTCATTTAAACGTGGCGTTCAGATACTTCTTGGAAGTAGATGTGAATGAAATTGTATTCTTGTACCTGTATTCTACCGCACATTGCAAATTTCGGAGCACTCCATCAAAAAGCACAGAAGTCCAGCGGTCAGACAAAAATAGAGGATTTAACAACGTACACAACACTGCATATACGGTGTCCTCCTTTTTCCTGACTACGTATCCATAGTAATGTTGGCTCTTCTCATTCTGAACTTGATGAGCAACTCTTAAGAAACTCCAATTAGTCGTGCCGTAAAAGCTGCACGCTGTCACGGAAATGCCAGAAAAATAATCAAATAGCGCATCCAATATTGTGGGATGGTCCTGTAGCTCTTGCTGATGTTTCTTTTCGCGCTGACCTACAGACCAAACTTTCTGCTTGCCAAACAGTGAGGCGTAGTACTTGCTGAGCTCGGTCATAACATTTTGTTTGCTCCTTAAACAGAAATTGCATCATTTTTAGCAACACGTATGCCAGAGAAGTTCGCTGAATGTCCTCGTTGCCCACGTACAGCGACTAGCTCTCAATCGTTGACAGAGTCAGTGCCATTACCGCTTACACCGTTGTGACAGATGGCGGTGGTAGCTTATCTTCATCAAATTCTCGCCAGAGTATTGAGGAGCCGGCCAATAGTATGTACTCGCCAACATCGCGCGTAAGCTTTTTTCAAACATCAGAATATTTGGGTGGTCCGTTTAAGTTGACCTGTGGAGAATCATCTCGCAAAAGCGATCTGATTAGATCCACGGTTTTCGAAAAACCATCACATGCACACGAGAGCAGGTGCGCATCGACTCGACCCGTACGATATCTCTTGTCGAGACCTCCTCTGGCTTCTTTGCATCGCTCGCTTCTTGTTGAACGTGAGGCATTGTCTTTTTTTCAGGTTGAAGCAGTGGCTCCACCTCGCAATATCTCGCATCGTCATCGTCTCGTTCATTGGTCTTTCGCTTCTTGTTGCTGGTGACGTCAGCCTTCAACGTATCATTTGGTGCCATCGCATTTTCTACAAAAGGGTCAGCAGCTATAAGTCATCATCTCATTTTCGCTTCCCCATCTCCCCATTTTCTCGCTACTCTTCATTCCTCACTTCTTGCTCTTGCTCCTCATCATGCTGTTGACTTTCGTGCTCGCTGTCGGCCGTATCGGGATTTTCGGCATGCAGTAATTGTTGAGCTTCCTCTCTTCTCATGCGTCCGTACGTCACAGCACATTATTTGTCAATAGTTTTGACTTCCATCTTTTCTTCCTTACCATGCTTTGCATCAGTGACGATATATGCGTTGTTAAATCTGAAGAGGTCTTTGTTCACCTATAAGAGACAAAGAAAAAACTCTATATAGTAGCTGAATGCAATATATGCGACGTTATACATTTACCTCACTACTGTGGTCATTACGCTACCATCACGTGTCATATCCTCTTTGTTGATGTCTGAAGAGATGTCCCACAATATGCCGCCTTGGTTAGTAGTAGCAAAGTGAGAATCTTCGCCGACAGGGACACCGCTGCCACTACCGCAACGCAACGTTAGGTCAATTTTACCAACGCTCTATTGCTTGTTGAGTATTAGACTTATTAAACGTTTCGGTTTGGTTTTCGTTAACGTCAGGCAACGCTGTTTGCATTTTCGACGGTGTATACTTAGTAAAACTTCCTCCTGTTACCATCGCTCGCTCGAGTTGTCATACAGGAGCTTTTTCTTGTGTGACTACCTTGGGCTGTTCTCCCTTTTTTCC
Organism: Rhipicephalus microplus; assembly: GCF_013339725.1. NCBI lineage: Eukaryota > Metazoa > Arthropoda > Arachnida > Ixodida > Ixodidae > Rhipicephalus > Rhipicephalus microplus. Next base: position 132,914,804 of record NC_051165.1, read on the forward strand.
CCTGAAGATATGAGAATCTGTTCTTTGTCTTCGGTCGTCTGCCGTAGCTGTTTTTTGTAATGCTCGACAATTTTTGATTCCCGAGCTGCCACTTCTTCAGCTTTTCTGCATTGTTCTTCTTTCGGCGACGACGGTTGTTCGTTGTGAACGTCACCCTCGTTTTTTTTAATAGAGGGATAATATTCACTTTCATTGTCATGACTTGTGCCAGAGGACTTCTTGTCAGAGTTTTCCTTCACCGTAATTTTCATTTCCATAATGACGCTAATTTTTTGTTTGTTTGTTTGTAGCCTAGAATCCATGGCTCATACCCACTCTGTGGGGTTGGCCAAGAGAACATATAGTCTCATGTGGACGATAACTGCACTATTGCTTACAAAACAAAAAAGGAAAGAAAGTTGTAGAATGAAGACAGTATATTGAAAAAAACTAAGATTCAGAGAGTGATAAAAAACAACAAGAAAATAGACACTAATATAATAACTACACCTTGACGTTGGGAGCCGACCAGACAGCTGAGTTTTCCAAACCTGATTAATTTGGCATGTCTCAGATTTATACACATTTCAGAAAATAATTCTTGACCCGCTTTCTTTTGAGTATTTGTTTAAGTGCGCCTTATGTTGGAAAACGTTAAGAGTCTTGAATGAAGTTACACACCTAATCCAATGCATCTCTGTGGCCATTTCTCAAAACAAAGGCACCAAAATTTAGAACATTTTCTGTGGTTTAATTCAAACCTAGCTTCGTGAACGGAATAGCTAGATGTGTTTTCTTAATTACCGCATAGTTACGACATAATCCCAAATTCCAAATATTCGCCTTCCACCTTTCAGCATTTTCCGATAGTAGCCGCATACTTCTGGAGAAGCAAATGGGGAAAGTGCAGATATTGTTTCTCCAACAAAACTGTTCAATCGCTCGTCAAACCTTTTTAGCATTGAGCTACCAGTCGTCACCTCAGAAATAGGTTCAACATACACTCGACGTGGAAATTTCTTGTCTGTATTTTGAAGCGGGTGTTCTCCTTCCAAGTTCTCTTCATCATTGTTGGTTTCTTATCTTGCCTTTTCAGCGTAAAGTACTCTGGTAGAATTCTGCTCTTTATTGCGCAGTTGCTTGTCTCTAGTGTTGTGTGAATCTCCTTTGCGTTCTTTAGTGGCATCGCCAGAATAATCGTTAGCCTCCATAGACTTGAATGAGTGACTTTTCACATTTCGTCCTTCATATTAAAAGTTATTTTGCTACTGCTTTTAGGTTAATCATCACAGAAGAGCCGTAGATCACAAAAGTGACGGTGACGGCGTTGATTGTCGAAAACGTCTCCTGGTATGTCCTTCAGGTTCAGTTGGTTAAACCATGGTTCTGAAATCGCAAGAAATATTAATTTTCACTGAGAATATTTATAATCACTGCATCTGTGAAGCTAAATTAGGGTGTGTTCAAAACATTTACATTAGTAGGCAAGAAAAACTCACGCGAGCCGTAGGGGAAAGAGATGTGGTGTAGGGGTGTTCAAATAGTAAAGTTTAGAACCGAATTAAACACGAATTGAATAGTGATCATACCGCATCTAATACCAATATGAATACTATGTTGCTGAAGTAGTTTTTGATTAGTGATTTTAGACAGGCCGAGAGTTCTACTATTTTTAATTTTAACGAAGATTTCCATATTCTAATATTACTGTTACATCAAACAGTTCAAATATACAACAAAAACAGTATACTGCAGCAAGCTCGCATACAGTAGACACTAGAACATTCGCGTTTTTTTTTTCTTTCTGTAGGGTGAATACAGCAGTTACTACGATAGCTTGAAAGGTACATTGTAATCACCTTCCTTTTAAAGGTCAATGCCATTTATGATTTTATTATACATTGAAATGGCGATACAGGAAGATATACAGACGAGGGTTTTATAGTTGAAGACAGCAGTGCGGCCCTTGGTTAACAATAGTTACCGAGAAGGATAAAGAAAACACACAAAACACAACTAATATATATGTAGTTTAAGTACATGTTTTGAAGCAAAGTGCAAAAGATAAACTGAAAAAAAAACTAACAGAACTAATTTTTGCAAATGATGCACTGTGAAGTTCAGAGAGAAGAAGGTATATAGTAGCGATGTGCTGAATGAGGTAAACTTATATGTACAAAAAAATAGCTTAATTGCATATTTGAGTTTGTGAAAAGATGAAATTTTGATAGTCGGGGGTAAATTATTCCATAATGTTATGGCGGTGAATGTCGAGCTTGTTTGGCCGCATGTGGAAATATTAGTAATGTTTAAAAGTTAAGGAGATTTTATGAGCGGACAACATCAAGCTCAGGATAACAATTGTGGATTTAGGACACACGAGCTTCGCCAAAGGGGGAATTTAAAGCATAAAAATCTTCATCCGGTGATGAGTATAAGTTAAATAGTCTCGTGAATGCTTCAACTGCATTATTCTCGCTAGTTCACTAAATAAAGCAAGAAAATGATCCCTAGCTCTCCCAACGTGCTGTTCCTTTGGATTTTTTTCATCGGTGTGGAATATTAGAAAAATATTCGGTATTCAAATATGCGCTGTTCGATTCGAGCGTCGAATCGAATAGAACGCTAGTCTATTTGTTATTGAAAACATTCAAATATTGTCACATCCCTAGTATGGTGTGTGCTTTCGTTATAATTTCCTAACAAAATATACAGCCACTACCTTTACAACGTAACACGAAGCATAAAGAAGTGCTACGAAATTAAACAAGGCTTATGGTATGAGGGGCAGTTTAATGCCTCCAAATAGCCATACACGAAATTACACTTATGACGAGCAGTGTACAGAGTTTGCATAGAATTGCCGAAAAGATAAGTTGAGATGCGGTACTAACCCACCCAGCAGTCCGTGCTTTCCAAAAACGAAGAAGAAAAATCGCAAAAAGCCAGAGTTGATTTCGGAAAGACAGGTAATGCACTTATACCAAAAAGAACGTGTAAAGACTTGCAGTGGTAGCAACATAAAAATTTATTAGTGTGTGCTCATGTTTAAATTGTTGAAAAATAGCTGCGACATCAAGCTCTGCAGAATAACGTACGGCAACTTCATACAAGAGTGGGTAAGCGAAAAGAAATGGAGGCTGCGAGAAGAGCCCGAAGTTATGAAAGCACTACGTCAACGATGACGTGCTCGTCTAGACCTATGGGAGGTTGGAACGCTTTATTATGGAATTTTGACGTCCGTGTCGTAACTAAGCCCAGCAACAAACTAGAAGCAACAAAACTAGACTCCATAATCGTCCAGGCTCGCTGTTGCAAGCCCCATAAAGATTCAGGGAAGTTTCGCCATTTTCCCCCTCAATACTGCCGATCTCACAAAAGATCGCATCAGGGAAGGAATGAATGCGAAGGAAATAAAAAAAGAAGACAATATGCACGTATTAATATAATTTATGCAGCGGTAACTTTAATGAATACGGGAATATCAGTAGTATCAATGGACATTGTAAGCGCGAAAAACAAGGCATTCAGATTTAGAGTGAGAAAGACAATACATTCACAACAACAGGAGACATAATGAATGCGGCAAGGTGATCGAATAAATGACTTCGGCTGAGAACGCTCAAGAGTCGCTATAGCTATGCATCATCTCCCTGAATTTTGTGTCTTGTTATAGCCAAGGCGAGGGTGGCTGTTTCAGTGTCAGGAGCTCCCCCCCCCCCCCCCCCCCCCTTGACATTTTCTGACCGCTGCATAGCCCCTTTTCTCAATCCTTTCGGTACTTTTGCGTTGGTGTTTTTGTGTAGATATCGAAGTGAAAAAAAAAAAAACTCACTTCAACAAAGCAGAAAAATGATTAAAAATTGTTTAGGTGCTGGCTCTCATGTTAATATTGCGACAGTAGCTTTATAAACTCTCTCGAAGGGTTTTGTTTTTGAATTTGGGGTTATTTTTTATTTAAAGTCTAAATTGACAACACCACAGCACACATTGTGTGTTGCACCGCGATGATCATGCAACATTTAGATCCTTCCTTCACTGGTAAGTGCTGTGAACAGGTGGCTCACACCTACCCCATCGTTTGCACTTGCCAGCTCAACTCGGCTCTTCCGCCAACCATAACCCAACCCCAGAGGAGTGGGAGACGACCCTGCTCGTTTGCTCTGTCTTACAGGCCCAAAGAGTCCAGAGCGCTAGGCTAGCGAGGGTCACCAATGGGATCCAAGAATAAGGACTTCACCCATAATAGAACCTCTAAAAAACTGCACCTCTCTTTTGTTTCTCAATAATGTTTTAACTCAGCGCGTGTAAAAACTCTCCAGCGCTAGCGGCGAACGTGGCTGAACTGGAGACTAAGTGAGCCAACCTTCTGCGTCGCACAGAGGGCGCATGAGATGACATCATCGGTAAAGCCACTGTAATGGGAAAAGCTCCGCTTTGTGTTTTTGTCTTAAACACCACCGACTTGTGGTGCTTTAGAGGGCCATTGTTTTCAAAGCTGGGGAAAAAGCGTGCACAAACTTGACGGCATCGTTCTGGCGCTCCATCGTTGACTGGCTTATCGAGACACCGAAGAGTGTCTGTGTGCTGCGCTCTCGTATGCAGCAACCGCCAAGAGTCGGGAAAGGTGCTCTTTCCTTTCTGAGCGAGGAAAAAACAAACACCACGCGAAGGGCTGTGTAGATGCACAAAAGCCTTGGCGGGCGAAATTTGTGCCCACGAAAGATAACTGCCAAAGTATTTTGTTGAACATCCGCAAATGTTGCTTTGGAGAAAGAAAATGCTTACGTCACCCCTGTAGTTGTGCTGAGAAGTTGATCACATGGCGGCACACGGACGTTACGGTGTTCGCATTTATTTTCGCCATGATCTCACGTTCGGGAATCTTCTATGATTGCAACATAAGCGACTGTATTTATTATTTATTAACAGGCATGTTACAAGCGCCTTTAAATAAATGCTTAAAGTGGAGTGCGTCAGTGCCGCGCCAGGCACATTACTGTCAACGCGTTAGTACGCATGCATGTGGCCATAGGCAAGGCAAAAGCTGCAGTTGCTTCTTACGTATACTCATAGAGCAACGGATATGCTTCGGGGGGTACGAAAGTGCTATTCATTCGCAAAACACGCGTTGAAGCACGTAATATGCAGTGCGTACGGAAGCAACATTAAGAGCGTTGTGCCCAAGCCTCTTTTCTTCGCAAAGCAGGTGGTGTTATCACTCGTTCTTGCTCGCCTATCGTCCGTCGCTGATCAAAGCATCCCTGCAGTACCGCGATTTCGGAGCTTTGATTATAACTATCTTGCTCCATCGCGCGCTTGGTGCACGCCGGTAACGTCTTGAACTAAATTTCCGCCGTGGAGCTTTCGCCAGACCACCTAGCGCCGGCATCAGCGTCGTCAGCTGTACGAGCGAACCGCAGTCACGCCGACACCCTGCTGGGAAGGAACATTGGCCGCGTGGTGCTTAACCGAATCGTTTTGCACTGCAGGTGCGTGTACAGTTCTTGTCATATTTTCGTAATTGTTTTGCACTGCCTACGGTGTCACGTAAATTTTAATGCCAGTGTTATTCAATGGCCTTGCTCCTGCCTTGTGCCAGCGATAGTGAACCCGAACAACTTACTCGTGAGGGTGCCCTTGATTATGGAGCTTGGCTATTTACCCAGTTATCCTGCAGAATAAATGAAGGCGATGTTTACGCTTCACAAAGATATTCCCACTATAGGCGTGCACGGGCCCGGTTAGCACAGAATCCCTCGCCCGACGAGGCCTGCGGCACGGGCTCGGGTACGTCTTCTCATCTAGAGCCCGGGCCGGGCCAGGTTCAATGCTTTTATCAAGCCCGAAAGATAGTTGTCGTGCCGGATTTTTTTTTTGTTTGCACCACGTAGCGGTGAGCTTTAAAGAAGCGCTTTGTAATTATCATGGCATCATCCACCTGTCAGTCATCTGACGTACTAAACTTCGGGAATAACAAGCAGTTTAAATACATCCCAAGCTTGCTGTGCCTGAGAAAAATATATTGGCGATTCCGGCTATCAGCGAACGGCACTTCAGTGCGGCGAAATATGTGATGCTGGTACGCCGAATCACACTGGGGTTCGAACGATTGGACACCTTTTAATTTACCGCGGCACTTTGTACTCAGCGTAAATAGCATTTTCGATGGAGGTGAAGATGCTGTAGTCCCGTCTGCTCAGATTTGAGTGCACGTCAAAGAACCCCAGGTGGACGAAATTTCCAGAGCCCTCCTCTGCGGTGTCTCTCATAAATATAAGGTGGTTTTGGGACGTTAAACCCCACATATCAATCAATTGATCTCCGTAAATAGTGATTTTCACAAGTCGCTTGCTTATTTTCGACATTGTAATGTTGAATTAAATATTAAGTTATCGCAAAATAATATTTTGCTTTCGCAGCAAACCTGTACATAATGTTGGGTCACGCCGGGCCATCTCCGTTTTTTTTTCGCTATTGTACAGGCTGTTACATACTTGGAAGAACTTTCGGAGCGCCTGGCATCGCGATGTGAGTAGCGCCGCAATCGTGCGCCGGCAGCAGCTCACGCGTGCGCAGACACCTCAAGGGTGTAGAGTTGAACCGCATCGTCTGCTACGGACGTCAGTCAGTCAAAGAACTTTATCTGGTCAACAGAAAACAAGAATGCCCTCGTCACGGGGTACCCTGTGGTGGCCCCACCCACGATGGCGCCGGAAGGTTCAGGCTCTCGGCGACTACGCAGGCTCTCTGGAAAGCCCTTAGATGCTGGTCCTTTGCGGAGCTGGTGATAAGCTGGAGCCAGTCTCCCTCAGTAGAGGGAGACCCTGAGCCCCCGTGCAAGTCGTGACACTGCTACAGCATGTGTGGAAGGGTGCACCGCGGATTACCGCAGCGCGGACAGCTTGAGTCTATGAATTTTGAGCAAATAAACGGAGATAGATATATGTTCGTCTGTAACACTCGCAGGGTGATTGCCTGTGGTCTGTTTTAAGTGTGGGTGTGGAAGAGGAAACTTCCGGTGCCCCAGCTGATAGTGCTTACAGACGTCGTTAAAAGTGAGGAGAGGGTCCCTTTGCCTCCGAGTGCCCACCTCCAAGGTGCGCGCCGCATTGTCGACCAGCGCACGGATAGCATTGTTAATACAGGAACTGGGCCTATACTCTGCACTAATCCTTAAAATAAAACATCTGCGTCACAATATGGGATACGAAGAAACAAGTAATGACAAACTCGCGCATGCTTTCTTTCTTTGCGTCTCGTCTTGCTGCGCAGTTGTTTCTCAGATGTTTCGGTACCAACTTGTCCAAATTTCAGCACTTGTCTGTGCTAAACGTTGTGCAATGCCAACCTATCAGCCTTTATTCGTGATAACGTACCACTAGAAACAGTATATGGCAGTATAACTTGTTCTCTCTATCGAAACATTGTGACACTGTGTGCGTTCGCGAATGTTTCTTCATTGTGCGCGCGTCGCAGTATACATGAACAGAAAGCGGCTTTTATCAACCTACGTAAGCGTATGCAGGCACCACCAGCTCTTGCATACTTCGAAAAGGATGCTGCCACGAAGTTCACACCTAGCGCGTGTCGTCTGCTGCACGCGCATGGCAGTATAGGGAACTCATGTGCTTCAACGTGGGAAGAATGTTGAACTTCCCATTATACTCTACCTGATTTTGAATAAACTACAAAATATGTTATGCTTTCGTGGTCATCGTTCGTTTGTCGATGGGTGCTTTCCCCGGAGTACATTTTGTGTTCTGTATATGTCGTGACCAGGTGCCGGTGCACACCGCAGAAGTTATTTTATGAACGAGCGCATAGAAAGTCGCCGTATCACGCGTTGCTATTCTGGCAAACGTGAGCGTTTCTGAAAATATGTGGCAGATACATAAAAGAAATTGTGGTGCGAAACCCTGTTTACACGGCGACCTGCGCACAAACTCAAGGTTCACTAAGAGTGGCAGAATCTTCGAGCGCATGGTTACTTTGTGCCATCGCTGTATACTGCGCGCTACCTTCGGGAATGACAGCCGTGTTTTTCTTTTTCAAAGAGGACATCGCAAAATGCTAATGTATAACATCACGCAAACTATTACGCACTACTGATGCAACTTAATTAAACTAGTCATTCTTTCGTGGAAAGGAAAGGAAGGAAAGGAAATAGAGGGAAAAGAAATGCAAGGAGGTTAACCAGCCTATAGGCAGCCGGTTTGCTACCCTGCGCATGGGAGAGGGATGTTGAAATTCCTACGCGACACCGACCTTGAACAAGCGACTGTAACAGCAATGTCACACACCGCGAAAGACAAGACTGGACTATGACTGAGTGTGCGCGCGTGTGCTGCCGAATGTGCTGTTTCCATCTTCCCTCTCCGCTCTCTTTCATCTCCCCTTTCGTGGAACATGCACCAAATAACAGTACGGGTGTTTGTGTATCTTGGCCTGTTCGAGGTACTACAACAAGAACGCAGGAAAAAGAAAATAAGAAAGCCGAGTGACCCGGCTGGCACAAGAAGCACGCTGTTTGTCCTGAAAGCATTCAGATTTCAGTTGACATCATAATACGATCATCGAGAATGCTGAAGATCAGCTAGCAGACGACACACGAGCACTGCGTTGGCGTGATGTTCGCGAAAGGAAGGTATACCCTGCTCGCGAATGCGCTCAGATAGTTGTGACGTCTCACCTAACGGCACTTGTGGTATCGCTAGCCACGCGATTCTTTGTTCTCTCTCAAAACGACGGCAACTGTACGTCAGGCCGGCAGGGCTGGCCTACCTGTATAGCGTCGGGCTCGGGCGGGCCTTCGATGCACTCGGCGGGCCCGGGCCGAACTCAGAAATGTGGCCCATGCACAGCTCTAGTTCCCACCCGTTGTATTCTTATGTGGTTCTTAAAGGGGATAGAAGAGAAAAGTCAGCCCAGTAATTGTCTGCATCTAATGCGACACCTCAACAGTAGCTCACAAGGGATGGGGATAAGGAGGGACTAAAAGGATATGATTAAAAGGTATATGTATATAGAGAGAGGCGCAGGGACAGGGAGCGACAGAAGTAAAGAGAAGATATGAAAGATGAAAGTTTTTCAATACAGAGTGTCCACACCACACATAGTTTGTAAAAGAAACACACGTAATCACGCCAACATAAGTGTTCAAACAAAACATAAAAGTTCAATAGAATATCTAGGCTGATCTTGTCTTCGTGCTCGGGTACTGACCCGAAGTACGCGGGTCAGCACCCGAGCACGAAGACAAGATCCCGGAATTCGCAGTTTTGACGGAGGCTTTAAAACGGCAGAGGCCCGTGTATTGTTGACGATGTCAGTGCAAGTTGAAGAACACCGCATGGCGGAGATTTTCGCAGCCCTCCACAACGGCGTTTCTCATATTCACACCTTGTTTTTCCGGCGTAAAACCCAACCTATTATTGTTATCGAAGGTGGGCGGACAGAAACAAAACTAATCACTACACTAAATGCTGTACTTGGCTCTATTAAGTGATTGCCTAGGAGCTTAGAGTTAACGAACTGTGTCCTATATTATTGTCAAGTTCGGGAACTACAAAACAAAATTAGAAAGTTATGGCTGCTTCGTACCAAGTGCGAAGGAAGCGTATGCTTCGATGGCCTTCTCCGTTTCTCTTATTTTTTTCTTCCTTTTGTTTTTATCTGTTTCTTGTATGTGTATTTTCTGCATGTTGGTTTCTATTATTTTCTCTCTGTAGTTATTTCTCTTTTTCTTGCTTGCTCTTTTTATCTTAACATCGCTTTCTTCTCTCTATCCCTGCTTCTTTCTCTTTGTTTTTTTTCTCCTTTTGATTTCTGTTTATAGCTATCTGTTTTTCGATTACTTTTTGTATATTTCCCACATTTATTTCAATTGCTTTCTCTCTTGTTTATCTTCTTATTCTCTCTCTATTTGGGCTCTTGCTCTCTGTCTCTTCAACCCATTTTTTCGGTCTGTGTCTTCTTTTTATCTCGGTATATCTACTCGTTTATGTCGTTATTCCCTCTGCTTCTCTCGATCTTCTTGCGATAGCGTTAAAGAGCTTGTTTCGCAGATATTGCGGTGTCGGTGTCGTTGGTAGTGGCGAGAAAACATCATATTGTGCGTGATCGAAATTGAAGAACGATGCAAATAAAATACATATTAAAAATAACTTTCGGGTACCCTTGAGGGTCGAACGCGCGAAGTTTTCGTGGATGTTCTACCACACAACCACGCTTCAGCTTAGAAATGCAGTGAAAATTACGTTGATGCTTCACAATAGGTACATTGTGAAGCATCACAATAGGTATATCGTAGTACGTGATATTGCGTAGTACAAGCGTGCACTGCCATCGGGCGTGACAAGTTGTAATAATCGCAATGACTTCGGGATTTTGGAGCCACGAGGTATTTTCGCCTCGCCCGCTTATTTCTTAAAAGAACGCATGCCATTCCAGCACTGAGCGGCGAGCGCAACAGGATTTGGCGCTTGCCAGGTACAAGCTGTCATCTATGGTTGCACAGTGAGAAACCAGAAAATTAAGGTGAAGTCAGTTGATAGAGCACGATAGACATGCGAGACAAGGAAGACCGGATGGCTGGCTGCATGGCCAAGCAGTGCAGCAGACAATCAGCATATAATATTACGCGTATACAGACCAATCAAGAGAATGCACTGTTATTGCGTCACGAAGTGCGAGAGAAAGAAGAAAAACACCGGGAAAAAATGCGCTTTTTGTATTTTTAAAGGCTGGTGAGGGGCTCTTTAAGCGAGACGGATTTTTTTTTTTTCACTGGTGACGCCTACCGAAACAAAATTATATACATGGCTCGCCATTGATTACTTGAAACACATAACAGATGCTTGCCTCTTTTGCGATTTTTTTTATCGGTAATCTTTTATTTTTCGATGACATTGAGCGTAATAAATTCACTTTTTTTGAATGACCAGTTACATGTATGTGCTTGGTTACCCTGAAAAAGGTATAACGAGCGACGCGGTTCGGGCTCACACATTTGGTGGGACAGAACGCCTGCGGTCGTTAGGTGCCGTCGCTTGCGTCAAGAGGCCCAGCTTGTGCGCTGGGGATTTTTGTTTTGTTTGTATAAGGGCGTAGCTCCTTATAGCGGCACTTGTTCGTCCCTCGTAGTCGCTGTAGTGTGTAACAAGTATAACATTTTGACCTCCAAGTGGTGCCGGTGAGAGATTTCATCTGTGCGTTGTTTAACAATAAAAGATAGTGCTCAGTGTACATGCCAATGGCTGCTAAGGGGGTATAAGAGACAGGAGCATTCGGCTTTTAGTTAACGCGCACGTTGCGATCCCCATTAGCAGCCATTGGCATGTACATTGAGCACTATCTGACAAGAAAGGGTTGCTACGTTATACTCTCTGCGTGTAACCTCCTTAGTTTTAGAAATGTTTAGCGAGCGTTGAGCCGCAGTGCCATGACTACAGAACTATATAGTATATACCATGAATTGAACTCTAGGTGGTTATGGTGGGAAGTAGATACGAAGCGCAAGCCGTAAGAAAGTGTGCGTGTGCCACCTCTCGTTTAGTCGTTGGAATGTCCGCTGGATGCGGTGCTTCTATATGGGGAATTATGATGAAAAGATGCGAGATGGTGGTACTTGGAGTGTTGAATAGATGGGCGAACGGACACAGGGACAGATGCATGGATGAACGAATGAACGGACGCAGGGGCGGATGCTGGACCGAACGCAGGTACGGATGCACGAACAGACGCACGCACGGGTGGGCAAATGGACGCATGGACGGTCACCACAGACGGACGCATGGATGGCGGACGGAATGCATGAACGAATGGACGGACGAATGTTTCGCCCCGCTCTCCATCATTCACTCCGTAGATATGCTGCCAATTTTTTACTCAGACAACTGGCCGGCGCTGATTTGACTTGATGCGAAGGCCACATCATCTTACGTAGAACCCTCACGCAAACATGCTTCGCATAAAACCATCCAAGTCGCAAGATATTGGACCGATGTAACTTCACTCTTGCACACATTTTCATTTCGTTGTTCGCCTCGGTGTACACAGTGACTACGGCGCTCGGCTGTAGCCATTGTAGGCCTCGGGTTGTCCCAAAGCTCGCGGGTGGTGTTGACTCAAAGGTAAATATAGCCGGAATGGTAGAAACGTCGTGTACTGTGCGATTTAAGTGCACACCAGACGGTCAAAATTGCCTCTGATAATATTATAGTGTTTTTTGGAATGTAATAGCCATGATATAACTATTAAACTATTATTTTATTTTATTATAGCTATTATAATTATTATTATTATTAATACATATATTTCGTATGCGTAATAACGTTCGCTCCAAAGCACACATCAGGCCAGTTTTGGGTGTCACTGCTTGTATCTTTGCGAAATGGTAACAACTAAAGGTGACCAGAAAAGATCGAGAAGGGATTTTCAGCGACGACTAAGACAATTACATCGTGAGCAATATTACATATCTAATAGCCGGCTGCTCTATATTAACTGTATTCGTACAAAGAGAAGGCTGAGGAAGGATATAAAAGGAAAGTAACCTATCACGTTTCACTAAAACCAACGTTAGCTTTTGGACAGGTAGTTAGAAACTGTAGCGAAATACATTAATAAAATAAACAGTAATTGCAGTCGGTTGCATGCTCCTGTAGCGTGTACAAAGCAGTCGGGCAGATTATTGTGGTTGGTTAATACTGAGCATAACATGAATTCCTAAAGTAAGAACTCTTAGCAGCAGCAGAGAAAAAAAATAGACATGGCACGGCGAGCGCTTCTTTACAACACCTCCAGAACAAAATCTATTAATTGTACCACAGCTGAATGTAACAAAACTTACCCTAAGCGGTGTCGAAATGAGCGCGCGCCAGTATAGATTCAGCATTGATCACCCGAAGGAGAACACTGCTGCCGATATGGCTGCAGCAGCTGCAGATTGCTACTCCTACGCAACCACTTCAGTTGCCGACGTAGGTGGTGTGCGGTGGCGCTGTCATCGGTAGCAATGGCCGATTGGGGCGCCGACATGGAGAAAAGAAACGGCGTTTCTTTTGCTTCTTCAATAAACGTGGGGCTTGGAGCTTAGTCTTGTTCAAGAGAATTTTAACAACGATTCACGCTTCGCAAACACTGAGCGAGTCTGTCGGAGGTGAGGGAGCGACTGAGGAGGACTCGCTCCTGGAGCTCTATGGCAAAAAAAAAAAAAAATGCAGCTGTCTCCATTGTTGTTTTGTGGCAAGTTGTGAGTAGACATAACGTCTTTCCGCTGCCGGAAATCGAAGACTACACAGTACCGCGAGACGGCATCTGCAAACGGCCTAGGCGTCTGAACCTGCGCCAGACTTGGCTCGTGTGCGACGTACTATCACCTTTGAGGAAAGCGCTCGAGGAAATTGTTCGTTGCCGAGGAGATGTTTTTGTCAAACTTCTGAAATAAGTTTCCATTGCAATGTAATGATATCAGTTGTTAGTCATTGTGATTATAAACGAATGTCAGATGTCGCAGCCGTGTTTCCTATGCATCGCCGCGCTGCTTTATTGCGCCCATTTTCAGGGCTAAACCACAGTGTAAAATCTACCCATGGAATTAGGGAGATTACAAAAAGAACACAGAAGTTTAGCAGAACGAAAATGGGTTTGAAAGCTGGTGGTGGGACCCTTAATCGACTGGCCTCAGCAGCCCGGTGGCGCCCAGTCAGGATAGCCACTTCGGCCTTCTCCTTCCTTGCAGGCGAGCATGGTGTCCCGTTGAACCTTCTCCCGTTTTTCAGCCGTATCTGTGGCAAATTAGTACAATTGCATGACTCTCTTTTCATCTCTTTCCTTGCCACCATATGCTGAGGGGGTCAAACATTGGGTCAGCAGGCCAAGAGGTGGTAAATTTGGATTCAATTCATCACAGCCCTCGGACATATATCACAGCCGTAGTTTTTTCTTCTCTGGATTGCTGCCTTCGATGGCAGGTTCTTCAGCTTGATCACAGCAGTCAGAGAAATGCACCACCGTCTGTAGTATTTGGGTATTTGCGGCGCATCCTAAAACACAGAAAAATTAATTTGTAGAATTCCTGGCTTGGGCTTAATTGCCAAATGGCCGTTGACTCTTACATGCTGAACAGCACAGAGCTCCACGTTGTTAATACATTTAATTTTGTACGGCCGTTTAACAAACTGAAGTCGCAGCACAACGTACAAAGTCTGATACCAGTCTGTCATCAGCTTCTCGTCACTGAACAATTTGAACAACAATTCACTCAGTGAATGGACTGGACGCGGCCATTCAGAAAATTTGGGTGTTGCATCCCAAAAATTTACTTGTTCGGGGGGTCAAGACCAACTTGGTCCACTAAAAGAAAGGACTTGACCCATGCATATGTTTGCATGGTACATCCCCATAACTGACATTGCCTACTTCTAGAAATAAGCTTTATGGTCGAGACCGACTTGACCCATGCAAAAAGTTGACCTGGCCCATGCTCAAAATTAGGATGGCTCATTTGAAAACTGCACATTATGCACTTCTAGAGTTGACTTGTCCTGTGAGCAAGACTGACTTGGCCGACGCACAAAATTTTGGTGGCCCATTCCTGAAATAGGCATATCACATTTTTAGAAATTAGTTGTCATGTGCTCAAGAGCACTTTGGCCAGCTCTGAAAATGTACTCGACCAATGAATAAAATTTGCTCCTCTTCTTTTCTATCTCTTCTTTCTATTATTCTCTTCCCCCAACCAAAGTGTAGGGTATCCAACCAAGCCAAACTTGGTTAACATACCTGCCTTTCTCTCTATTATCTCTCTCTCTCTTTTCTCTCTTAGGTGGCTAATTCTCAAAATAACATTGTCCACTTTTAGGACTGAGTTGTGCGGTGGTCGAGACCGACTTCGCACACTGACGAAATGGACTTTACCCATACACATTTGGAGGACCTAAGCCGAAAACTGACATTGCCGAGTTGGAGAAATGAGTTTTCTTACATAGAAAATCGACAGGACTCACTGCCAAGATGGACAGGGCGCACCCACAAAATTTTAGCGGCCCATCCCCAGAATTGTTTTTGCCTAACAACGACTGGCACGAGACATGGAATGGGAGGAGGGGTTCCAATATATACCTATATTTTTCAATTTCGCATGTATTACACACACACACACACATGTGAATGCACACACGTACTACAATCAAGTATGGTTGAACCTCGCGGCGCCCGCAAGACATATTCCTAGATCGTCAAAGGCAAGCAATGCCTTCGGAACGCAGGTGCGCCGCCTCTGGCTAGCTAAGCGTACACACAGCACTTTCTACACAACTTTTCCCAAACGGAGAGTCCAGAATGTGTATGTGGACACGTGGATTAAGATGTCCAACTTGCTTTATTAGAAGGCCCGCGGTATCATGAAGAACGAGAACAGTTAATGAGAGATTCAACGGCATTGGCCCCCATGGCCCTTACATCTCCGAAAAATCCCAAGTCTACGGCAAATACGTGCCTTACAAAAACGTGCACTATAAGCAGTCAACAATTTACTAGAATGGAGTGGTATACTTGGAAATTACCTAAAAAAACTTGTTCAGACAGAGAGAGAGAGATGCAAAAAAAAAAACAGAGTTTAAACAGACGCACGTTCTGTTTGCTACCATGCCCTGGGCGAAGGGATAAATGAGAAAAGGGGACAGATAGAAGAAGTAAGGGAAAAATGTACGCATAATCAAGAGTACACTTGGGGGAGCACATGGAATTTTTATACATATGACTGAGCCTGATCGTGAAGCACTTTTTTTCACGTCATATGAGAACCTCATTCTGTGTCCATATATGACTGACCGTGAAGTGCGGCTTTGTGCGTTCTCTCTCTCTCTCTAGCTTTCGATCTCACCAGTGTAGGATAGCACACCAGTCCTTCCAGACTGGTGAACATCCCCACTTTTGTCTCCGGTACATTTCTTCCTATATGACTGAATTTTCAGAGTTTTAATGGTGCCGTGTTACATGACATTGTGTAGTTTTTTTTCGTACTATATGTGTTGTTCATGCAACTTCATTCTGTGAGAACTGTAGTGTTGTCTGACGAGACTTCGTATTGCGTTTTTCTTCGTGATATCACGTGAATGGACTTGAAGAAACTCTGTCAACTGGTTCTTTATGATATTTTTTCCCATTGTTTTTCCATTGCTGTACGGTTTACATATAGGGAAGGAGTAGTCGGTGCTTTACCACAGCGCCTACAGTTAAATATCTCTTCAATACCGCCAGCATATGCTAAATATATTTCTGGCAATGACCCTGGTTGTCACGTATTTAAGAAAGGCTTATGTTAGCAATTACAGATCGCTGATGCATGTTGTCATGCTGAGAGCATGTCTAAGCAGCTTGATTTTCGGAGACGTGTAGGTATTGGTCGTACCAATAGCTGTCGCCGGTTGTGAGATCGATGCCTGCACTTCTGTCCTGCATAGCACAAGCTCGTACTTCGTGTAATTTTTCATACATTGGATGATTGAATCGATTTTTTCTTCATTCAAGCTCGCTAGTACTTATTGATATTTCTTGAGTAACAAAATTTTGCGCAATATTGTATCCTAAACAATGGCTTACAGAATTTGTGGTTGCATTTCAATAGTTGGCGACTGTTGGGCACGTTAAGCGTTCGGGGTGGTCCTTGGTGCGGATGACTGAGGTGCTAAAGACATTTCGTGAAACAGCAGGAGCAGAAGAAAGAAAGAAAGAACCTGTTTCTTATGATGAAATTGTTGGTGGACAAAATGATTTCGGGCTTGTCTTCAACAAGCAATCATTGCTTTATTTCGCGGAGTGAGTCGAGTGCCTATTCTGCACGAATCTTTGGATCACTCTACGCTATGATCGCCTCTAATTTAAACGCAGTGATTTCTTGGATGTGAGTGTTCATACCTGTGCAAAGCCATTGCTCATTTTTTTGCTAACGGTTTAAAACGGGAACGAACTTGCCCCAGTTTAGGTCATTGCCCATGCATGAATTGATACTGACTATTAGATGGTTTAGGTAGGTTTACCAAACATTTCTTCTGCTACGTGTCCCCAATGATGTACGTGTACTGCTCGTACATCAATACTGCTTGTACTTGAACCGTTTCGTGTGCGTCACACAACGCCTCCCGTTCGGTTTCGTGAAATATGCGTAACAGGGTAGTATACGTTTCGTCTCCCGCCACTTTCTCAACCATATACGGATCCCCGTTCCTTCCCATTATCTTCGCCCAATGCTTTCTTTCGCAGTTCGCTCTGCGAAAGGAATTGTCGTCTTTAGTGTTTTTCCCCGACTCGCGATACTGCTCAAATCGATCATGTTGAACAAACATGTCTGGCTCATCTTCAAATGAACGGTTTACAAACGATTCGCCGTGCACAAAAATTTTGTACTCACGCAGTGTTGCGCCCGCGAAACCATCAGTAGAATGTACAGATAAAAGGTAACATGCTGCTTGTTTTATAATGCTTGTGGCTCTGTTTACTACAGAACACCCACATACGATCAAGTGCCACTTTTTTTTTTTCTGTGCTGACAAGTAATGACACACTCGGGAAACTTCGGAGATTACGAGCTTCGCGGCGTTTGCTTTGAGAGAAATGAAGGTTACGGAGAGGTTCGCAATACGCATGAAAAACAAATTTTGTTTTTAGGGTATACGGAACACTGTCTATAACGCTGGTCACGACTGTATCTGCTCCGCGCTCGTGTCTTACACTCGTGTATCTGTGGCACTCACAAAAACACGTGAGCCAGATAGATACACGTGCAGAAAACATTTAAGCGCAACGGATACACGCGTGTGAAACACGTGGGCTCAGCAGACACAGTCGGGGGCATCGATAGATAACTTGACGTAACGGATGCGCAAGCGGCACCAAACGTGGAAAGCAACTCGTATAGGCTTCAGCGCGATTTAGACGAAGACCAAGGAGACACACAGAACACAGAGACGAGAGCTGGAAAGCAAAAACCGCGCCCTCGGGGATCTAATTGTGCTCTTGCGGCCGTTGACGGGGTATAGGCAAACTAGTGAGTTTAGCGCCTCGACTAACGCTTCATAGATGGCGGTTCTGCCTTCTTGCCGAAGATATATGCTTACGAGATTGGCAAATACCGAACAGTTGGCGACAAAGTAGAATGCACTTAATCTATTGAGAGATATGCGAGACTGCTCATACAGTCCATTACATCGGTACAGCACCAGCTGGTGACACCGGCAAAAAAAAAACAAAACTAACTGATATGGGCAACTGGATGTATCAATATAGTGCATTTCGAATTGGTAGGTAGTCCAGACGATGACATCTTTGTTTTCACGCAGTGTATTGTATAGCTAAGAGACAGATATACGATACCGAGATAGGGCAGGGAGGGTACCGGACAGAAAGTATCTGGTTTGCTACCCTGTCCTGGGGGAAGGGGAACGGGAGACAAAAAAGTAAGGAAAGCGGAATGAGAAATAGAGAGCGAAGCGAAAACAAACACACTAGAATGTGACAATCGTTCGACGAGGCGGGTCGATCGCAGAAACTTCAGGAAGGCCTTCGTCACCTTTAGGCTGAAGTTGTTCCGGCATTACAAAATTAATTTCTAGATATCTAAAATAGAAAAGAGACCCTGTACAGAGTTTTTCTACACATCTCTGGGGCGTATGATGGCGTTGATCAAGAAATCTTATGGGTCTCTTTGAAGAACAGGGCATTGGTGACGACCATGCGGAAAAAAGGGATGGTTGGAATATTGGTTGCGAAAAGCGGAGAGAAGGGACAAAAAATTATACGGTGGGAGAATAAAGTCAACCTGTAGTGAGGTAAAAGAAAAGTGGGGACAGGGAATTTGTGTCTTTTTTTTGTAGGATTTGACCCAAGTAGAGAATGCACTATAGGCCCGATTTCTTTCTTCAGTGATTTGTGGGGCACAGCTATAGTCACCACCCTGTTATAAAAAGGACGCTGACAGCAACCTTCCATCCATTCCATTTGAAGCCCCCGCTTGCTCCCTGATGACGGAACCATACCGCAGCAAGTGTTCACGAGAGGATGGGACAGGCATCTGCTGCAACGAACGTGTAGAACCATACCAAAGACATTGCAATCGTACGCAATGCTACGTTCACCCAACCAGACATGTAAAAGCACCTATCTTTCAAAGGCTCGGCATTTCAAAAGAATTGGCACATGCAGATGCGTTTCAAATGCTGGGATGAGAGAAAAAAAAAACAAGAAAGGGATTGACAGAACCACGCTCGTTACAGGCCTAGTTAACAGCACGTCAAAGAAATGTAATAACAACGATCATAAGTGTTGTTGTACGTTCTAAAATCATGATATGATTATCAGAGACGTGGTATTGGAGATCTCCGCAAATTGCGACAATCTGGTGCTCTTCAACGTACGCTGACTTTGCGAATTTACACGGGCCTCCACCATTTCGCCTCCATAGAAATGCAACCGCTATGGCGGGGATCGATCTTGTAACCTTTGTAGCAAAACAGCCACTTGGGCTTGTTGGTAGTGGTTCATTATGGAAGATGGAAGTGGGGCGCGGTACGTGGCACGTGATGAGAAAGGAGCCATCTTGGCCACTTAGTGCGCTTGTGTTGTTCTCTCATGCTGTCCATGTCACGTACCGTGCCCCATTTCTGTCTTCCATAATGAATTGCAACTTTTGGATCAGCAGCCGAGCACCCTAGTCACTGTTCCACCCAGGCGGTCTCCACCCAGGCGAACTCAAAAGATAACGGGTTTCTTGTTCTGCGAGAAAAAAAAACCTAAGGATGCCTGATGTTTGATTGCAATTCCTGAAAGAATATCTGACAGTGCGATAACGTCACATGGTCTAAAGATGACTCGAGGGTGAAATGCATCGTTTTTTTTTTCTATCATTTGATTGTATTAATCTCGCCTGCAACTTTTCCACACCCAACGTGGTTTCGCACGGCTTCCGGGATTCGAGGAACTGAAAGATTTGGTACCTGTCATGGCCTGTGCACTGCCTCCGGGATCAGCTCACCTTCTTCTTCGTTACAATGGTCCCGTGAAAAAAAGGGAGCAATCTTCGCCACTTAGTCGTCTGTAGGCACCGTAGAACCATGGTACAGCTTGAGTCTGAACGTGCACGACCCGTGGTTACGACATCGCAGATCAGACGGTGGCGTAAGAGGCTAATTAAGGTAAGGAATTGATGATGACGCTTTTCGAATGCTCTTGGCGAAGAACCCGAATACAGTTAAGGACGTTATTAGCTTGTGCCAGAGCTGCGACGAATCGCGGAAGCAGCGAGCTTTGCAAGACATCCACCAGCGCACGATTTGGCATCACTGTCCAGTCTGACGAATGGCCGTAACCAAGCGTCACTAATAGCCGATATAAAAGCCTTTGTTCGCGAAGAAGTCGCACGACAGCTTTACCTAGGGCCCTTCACCCAGGAACCTACCCCATGTAGCCCTGCCGTTTTGGTAGGTTCGTGACTCTGTGGCGTGATTCAAAGAGAGGTCGCTGAGGCGCTACCAGCTACTCGCGAGCGAATTTTTGTGGCTGCTTCTCTCACATGGCGCGGCTGTGGCCATGCACACTCACAAAGCGGCCGCATCTCCGTTCCAGCCTCCTGAGAGCACAAGTCCACTAGGCCAGCACTGACACGGCCAACCCATGGCGCACGCTGGACAATCACCTGATATGCTTCGCGTGTCAATACCCTGGACGCGTCGCCAGGTATTCCCGCCGTCGGGTGCAAGCCACCGATGGAAACCATTGAGAGCCCGGCCTACTTATTGCTTCACTCAAATGCGTATAACGGTTCCTTCACCCCGCAAGCTCGCCACCGGTGTATTCGCCGCCCTCGGTCGGAACATCTTCGCTCGCCTTTCTCTATGCGTCGACAGTAGGCACCTAACGAAGAGGGAAACTAGACGTCGCAGTTTGTGAGGCGAGAACTGCGCAAGTTTCGGTTTGCCCAAGTCCCTCTTCTTCTACTGCCAATGTTATTGATGCGTTCGTCGAACGTGTAATTAAGTCGCTCTTGTAGATACCGGTGTTGCTGCCTCTGCGCTGGAGTACTTCCTCTTCGTTACAATACTTTTAATAACACAGCCTCCGGAACGATCAGAGTGATTTTTGTTTTTTACTCTTTAAGCAGTGTCGTATTTATAGGTTAATTTTTTCCTTTTTACCACAGTTAAATTTATGTAACAACTACCATTGTTGACGAGCCTGCCATTTGTCCTTTTGTATTGTCCAGCATCGCAGTACAATTCTATGGCAATCACTACCCCCGCACAAATTCACTCTATAGGGGAGACCCGCTCAAGGTTGCCTGGCGACGCCAGCGCTTGCCTTTCCCCTGTCAGAAAAAGCGCACAACAATAGAGTCTTCCGACCCTTCCGCTCCCTTTGGCTTCCACGCATTTGCGAAGCACGCGCTGCACGTGAAACGTCCCTCGTTCCGCGATGTCACCCCAACAGAAAAGGGGGTGACATCGCTGCGTCGTCAACTGTCACAATAGGGAGTTTTAGTGCTGGGTACCCAAGCGGCTTGCGTACGCAGGACGTTGGGGCGGCGGTATTGCGCATGCGCGAAACCCCAAACAGATGCGTCGCAAGATCGCTGGGGCGATGGGGCCATGCGTCCGCGCGGTCCACCTTCGCAAGAACTCACGGTATCCGCACTGCGGATACTCTAGCCATCGAGTTAAAATAAGCCAAAGTGCGAGCACTTATAGCGATTACAAGGTTTCAGCCAGATTTCCAAAGCTAGAATGGCCTGGAACATATAAACTAAAAAACATATGCCAGCCCCCGACCTGATGAATAGGTGGCGCCATCTAGCTTGGCCATAGTGAAACAGACAACCACAACTTTGTTATTGCAGAAACATGGTGCATTGTACACCTGGTGCAAAAACTGCGCAGCGACAATACTACAAATGAGTAACCTTTTTATTCATTTTCACCTCAAAAACATTACGCGTAAGCTAACATGCTCATGACTGCGGTTGCACGAAGTGTCACAAGATGTCGACACTGTCGTTACAGTAACCTTGTATTTCACTTTTTTTTGCGTATACCAGATTACTGTACACAATAAAAAAAAGTGTCCTGATCACTATGTATGTTTAATTTAACATTTTAAATCATAAAAAGACTTAAATGATACTTACGCGACAAGACGCTATGGCTCTGCGAGCGCGTGTGAACTTCGTGCGGCTTGCGTTTGCGTGCCTGCCACTGTGGCGCCAACTAAAAGGCATTCCGGTTGGGTATGGGTTGGGCACGCAACGCCGCGCGCTCCCAAGCCCGCAAGGTCCCAAGAGAATGCGTACCCAGCACTAAAACTCCCCAATAACCATGCAAACACGAAGAGGTCGACTCCACCAGTGAAATTCTACCGATTCCCAAACCGATGGTACGAAACAAGCAGACGACAGAAACGGATTAAAGCAGTGGGCCGAAAAAAGTATTTAAACAATTTTTTTCATAAAAATTTGCACGCGCACAATACATTCAAAATTACGTGTGTCAATTCCAGCGTCACCGTTTCTCTAATCTATCGAGTTACTTGGAGATGCACGTCCCCATCTTGAAAGGATAGATTTTCAACGCCCGTCTTTAGAGCACTGTTAAAAAATAGTGAATAATATTTTATGCTGCTACTATTATTCTATATTGTTGGGAACGTAGTAGTTGAAGCTGTGTGCACATGTGGTATTAGTATTGTGTTGTTATATATTTTTAAATCTACGTAGCGCCGACGAAAGTGTGTGGTTGCCAAAAGCTTGGACAACTTTGAAAAAAAGAAAAAAAATGCATTAGCCATTGTTGCACGTCCGTTGGCAGATACAGTGAACTAGTTGTTACTTAGTGTGCAGGGGCAGCCCGAACAACACGGTGCATTTTTGATACGTGACCAAGATAAAATGCCTTTATAGCAATGCGCTCTTTCCCTGCAGATTAGACACACACAAAAAAGTTTCTCTGAAAGCTGGGCGCTCATCATGATGGTACGCACGCTGTTCGTGAACTCAAAGAACCCGCGATGAGAACGGTGATAATGCAAGGAAAGACACGCGAGATAGATGTCAATTATTGTTGTGGGTCAGAAAAAAGCCCCAAATAGACCATTTATATTTGAAGTGTTGTGTATACACCGCACGATAACTTGGGTAAGTGCTAGTAAATTAAGGTATCCCAACTAATAGCAGTCACAACGCAAGAACCGCTTAACCTAAACCACGAGAAGCGGCTTTACCCATCCATCCAGGAACAAACATAGTGCATAGTACACAGAGTAAATCAAATAAAACAAGTATATAATAATGAACGTACAGAAAGTTTTATTCACCTCTAACGTCGTAAACAGCGCCGTCTTTCACTTGCGAAACGCACTTCGCTCTGACGAGGACGGCGTCGTCTGCTACAACTTGCTTCGCTGCCCTTTTACTAAATTGCTGCCACGAAAAAAAATCCTCAATTGCGGCATCCTAATAAATGCGGACAGAGCGCACCGCACGCGACGCGAAACTCTCAAAAACACGTGTAGAACGCGCGCAGCGCGCGAGCAAAGAAACGTGTTTTCAAGGCAGGTTGAATGGGACAGCGGAGGGGCGAAGACTCGAGTAACCAGTTTTCTCCCCGCATTGACTGACAGCGCCAAGCTCCGCAGCGCCTCCCTCGGCGTGGGTCTCCCCTATAGCGAAAGCTATTCGACACGCAGCATTCTTTAGTTAGTTTCATGTCTAGCCAGATGCACATCGCCAAAGAGGGGTGTCAGCACACATGTGATTGTGAAATCGTATTTCAAGCACTTACACGATACACTCACTGTTACGTGTTGAGTCGCATATGCTCATCTCATGACCATTTTACTCATGACCTTCGTCCTTTCACGCTCGTACGTTCCAACGCACACACTGCAGACTTACTTTCCAAGGTGCAACTGAGTGCCTTCATGCAAATATTAGCAGATCTATACAAACTTTGCCAATTAATATCTGAAGAGCAAAAAGATTATATAGGAAAGCTCTCAGTACCTCCATGAAGCTTCCAAGCCATCGCCTTACGATCTATCTAGTCACAGAAAATGTCGTGACACAACACTACGAGACGACCCAAACGGAGGACCTCTTCTCACGGAGTACCTCATTTTCAACAACGAGAAGTGAAAGAGGCAGACCTGCTGATAGAAGTTGCACGCGCTAATAACACTTTAATACCACACGCAAAGTTGATTACATCTGCACGTGACTGTTCCTGGCCCGCGGGTCATGTGTTATATGTGTGAGTGAAAGATTGTGATCGCTGCTGACGGGCGCGGCTGAAATAGAGTTGACATGGCAGGCTGACTATTCGCACGAAGCAGCATGTAGGGAGGATCATCGGAAGTGCTGCATGCGTCACTGTGCGCTTATGTACCTCCCACTTGTGCTCTGGTGCCCTTGCACTCTTCCCACTTAGGCCTGCCTGCATCGCGTTCAAGCAAATGACAGCACCAAAACCTCTTCGCTTGTTGGAGAGGCCGCATTCCCTTAGAGCAGTGTTTTGTATAGTTACGCCAGAGCGGATCTTAAAGCTGCTAGCTTTATTTAGTATAAACTTCCAATTTGTTGCTGTCGCATTCATTGCTGCTCTCTTAAGGTGAAACTGTGGCGCAGCTGTGTGTGTAACTCTTGTGTGTCGCAGCTCGAATAAATGATATTCATTGCAATCGATCAAAAAAATTTTGGCGTGGTATGTACAAGCGAACGTATTTAGGCTGCTTGGAACTTGAATATTATTTTTGAAGGAAAGAACAACGGCACAGTAAAGTAAAAAAAAAGTAAGACTACCCTAGCTCACGCCGATCAGGCTGACGTAACAAACAAAAGAGTACTGCAAATCTCGGCGTGATGCCCTTCCCCTTTGCGACGAAATAATGCCGACCTCAACCACGTTTGACGTTCTTTTCATTTCTGCGCGCGGGGCTTTCAAAACGTCTACGGAACAGCGCTCCCGGTGGAGCGTCGAGGCAACGCCGCCTGTCTCATTCGGCCGTATAATCAAGTTAAGCGGTCTCCGAGAAACGGAGCGGCAAAACAATGACGACAAAGGAGTTCAGCGGGTACGTATACACCACTGAGAAATTGAAGAAGACGGGCATTTTTTTTTTCGTTGACGAAGCGAACATCGAGTTTCACGCGAGGTCGCCTGACATCGATGCCATGGCGAGGCTTAGCAAAATTGACCGCCGGGGTTTGACTGTCAGGCGCCAAGCTCTTCAGCGTAAAGTTCGCTGCGGCGTAGTTATATGAATCTGTGCCGCGGCAGCGCGTGTAATATTACTGCTATTTCACGCACGCTCTCTCGTTCCACTTTTTGAAGCCCGAGAGGGGAGGTAGTAAGCTTTCCGAAGCGGCTCGAACGCGGTGCGGCGCGAGTTGCGTGAGTGGGGCAGCTTTTAGCTCAAAACTTCGGCGCGAGGCCCGCTTTTTCCCACAGCGCGTGCTGCATCGCCTCTCACTTTCGGCGACGCTTCGAAGTCGGAGCCTGTATTCGTCTCGTGAAGCGAATATCGCGTGTCGAGTTCAATAAAGCCGTATACGTGGTGGGTTTTTCGCAGTTCAGGGGTTTTTGTGTAGCGCGATAAACTTCGGCCAGCGCCACTACACGCACGTTGTTTCGTGACCTGCAGTAACCCATGTCTCCGGTTCTTTTTCCTTAGTACGCCTTTCTGGCTGTCTTTTTGAATGTTTAGCTGGACGTTTGGGTGCGGAGGTTGTTCTATGCGCGTTTTAGCCACGCCTATAGGCAGGGCGGACTTGACTATAACGAAGATTGACATGGTTTACCCTGATGAATTAAGGATGTGCGTTTAGTTCGTCAATGGCTGAATGTCTGTCGGGAGGCTACGCGATGGGTCGACAGTGAAATGATGGCGGCGGGAACGGTATACGTTGTGAGCGTCAGTATGAAAATTAAGGAAGATGGAATGAGAGTTTTCACGAGGGTTAACTAGTTGGTTGCTTCAGCGTTTGACTGTAAGTGGATACTTGTCGAGGGAGTTAAAATTCAATATATGCCTCTTTATGTCTCATAGAGAAGTTGGTGGCATTGAATAAAGTTTGGCATTTGAAATGTGCCAGATTCACTAAGTATTTCAGAGCTTGCAATCTACATTTTCCACAGAAGACAGCAGACATTCGGCACGCTGAGTTATTTAAAGGGACACTACAAAGAAGAGTTTCGGGGAAGAGATCAACATGTTAGAGGGAGACTAACCGCTTGATGTGCTAGCGTGTGGATCCTTGGTAAAATTGGATAAATTCGCAGAAAAAGTTACGCTCCTTCACCTGAAGCGAAGTGCAAGTGACTGAAATGAGTAGGAATTGCGGTCGTCGCGGCTTAGGCTCGCTGGACGTGTCGTCTTGAAAACGACAGGACAACATGTCGGCGTTACGTATACCGTGAAGTCGTTTCTTTCGCTATGCAGAAACGACGTCCTGCCACCTGTTGCCGAACTCGCAACGTTGACGTGACCACGTGTGCCGCAGTCCTTGTTGCGGGCGTGAGACTTCAATGTTGTACTCGAGAGTAGAGAAAAAGCAACCTAATCGTCATCATCATCATACTGACCACGCCCACTGCAGGGCAATGGCCTCTCCCATGTTCCGCCAGTCAACTGGGTCCTGTGCTTGCTGCTGCCACTTTATACCCGCAAAACTTCCTATTCTCGGTTCCTCACCTAAATTTCTGTCTCCCCCTCACCCGCTTACCTTCTGTGGGAATCCAGTCAGTTGTCCTTAATGACCAACGGTTATCCTGCCTATGCACTACTTTCCCGGCCCATGTTCATTTCTTTTTCTTCATTTTAAATACGATATCCTTATCCCCGGTTTGTTCCCTGACCCTATCTGCTCTTTTCTTGTCTCTTAAGGCTACATATATCATTTTCCTATCCATCGCTCGCTGCGTCGTTCTCAGTTTAATCTGAAACCTTCTTTTAAACCTCCAGGTTTCTGCTCCTTAGGTAAGCACTGGAGAGGTAATCAAACTAATAAGAGCAAGCTAATTAAAGCAAAGCAAGGGCAACTAATACTAACCGTCAGCGCTTGTGACTTGTAATGCACGGCACGTTCCTCTCAGATTACTGTACGCAGTATAACGCCATCTGTATGCACACTACTGTACAGCGTAGGTGCCGTATAGTCGAAGGGGGAGGGTGAAGCCAACCGATCGCCTTGTCCCGAGAACTTCAGTGAATCCTGGTAACAACTGTTTAAGTGAGTACAACTGCACCCAGCGACAAAGAATCGCTCTCACGATACGTACAGAGAGCAATGCACATGTATTACCAAACTTATCCCACTAAGGAGCTATAAGACGTGACGGAAATTCAGAGGATTGTTGTGTGTTTATAAAAACGCCAGGCCTTCGCGGAAGGCGCAGCACAGTCACATCGAAAGCTAGAAGAAGCGGCCTCTCAGGCCTTTTTCTAAACAATCATTGGGTAACTGCTGCGAGCACACTTGCTTGATGCCCACTACGGCAATAGCAATAAAAATTTTACGGTTGTAGGCTGGCATTCGATATGCTATTCCTCGCCATTCTTCTGAGAAGCGTGGTATCCGCTAAGCTATTGGGAGGATTTTCGTGCCAATTGTTCATGCAGTGACTGACGACGATCTGGCCTCAAGTGGGTGTGCACCGCGGTGTATAACTGAAGAAAAAGAAGCTTTTGTAATGGGTTGGAACATAGGGCGACCCACTTGTTGAGCTATTCACATTGTGTGACAACCGCTTGTTCTTTCGCTGTTTTAAAACGCTTTATAAGTCGTATTAACGCGATTGTTGTCTCGACATCAAGCCTGCCTAAGGCAAGTTTGCCAACAAGTCCTAAGCACCGGCGTGGTGCTTAGCACTTGTTTCGTAAAACATTTCTGAACTGAGACCTATGGAAGCTTAACGTACAGTTGCTGCGCGAAGATTGTTTTGTTAAAATAGTAAAAGTATCGGTACAAGAGGTAACACAGTGTCGACAGCTACCAATTTTCGCTCAATAGGAAAGGTTCAAAGAAAGATTCAAGTATCAGGCAATTAGTATTTCATGCGAAATAGCGCAAAGAAAAAAAGCTGAAAAGCGCAATCTTTATGAATTACTTCATAAGCTCCATACTTTTGAAAGTCAACAGCCGGGATTGTACGGGACGAGATAAATGTGATTCGAGCACAGATACAAAAATATGATGCAGATTTATACAGAGGAGCTAAGATTCGTTCCTTGTTACCCATTTCACTGAAGAGGAACCCACTAAAAAAATCCCTCGGGGATGAAAAGAGATATGCACTTTCTAAACAGACACTGCAAATTGAGTCGCGGGGTTCCCTTTGCACAGAGACATGTGAAATAATAGCCGAATTTGAAGATTATTACAAATGTTTGTTCACCGCGGCTGAGCTTCAGGAGAATTTTGAGGAAGAAGCTAACCACTTCATTGCCCTTGTGCCTCAGTTACAAGATGATGATAGACTCCCTGTAGAGGGGCCAATAACCAGAGAGGAAATTAGATTTGCAATAACAACGTTGCAGAAAACAAAACTCCTGGCCCAGATGGCCTTAGTGGCGAATTTTACATAGCTTTTAAGGATCTTCTGATACCTTTCCTTGAGCAACTTTTCAAAGAGGCTTATGACCGTGGTGAACTTCCTCCTTCTTTTTATCAGAGCCATACAACATTAATCTCAAAAAGTGCTGATCCTAACGCATTAAAGGGAGTTAACAAATACAGGCCTATATCGTTATGTAACGTTGACTACAAAATATTTGCTAAATTGTTGACAAATCGGCTACAGACAGTGATTACTAAATGTGTAGGTGACCACCAAACATATGGAATTCGTAGTCGCTCTATACAGACAAACATTCATATTGCACGTTCAGTTCTTGAGTGTATAGATGGTATTGTCGCGGGTTATAAATGACAGGGGGGTTTATTTAAAAACACGGACAGTAGGACTTGTAGAGACGCTCTCAGAGAAGGCCGCTAAGATTGTCCTCTTCTTCACTCTGCTGCGCTGCGCCTCTCGAGCGAATCCGCGTTCTTCGTTGTCGTCGCTATCTCGCCGCTAAATGCAGCTATGCACGCAGCATTACCCTCCCGCCAGAGTGAGCGCCGTCCCGACGCTCAACAGGTAGAGATGCGGCCATCGAGTGTTTATATCACTGAGAGTGGTAAAGTTTCATGCGGACCACGTGCACTGTCTCAGGCAGACGCTGGCGACGTTTTGAACAGGAGGAGGCGTCGGGCACGACTTCGTACGTCACGTCGCTAAGACGACGCAGAACCTTGTAAGGTCCGAAGTATCGGCGTAGAAGTTTCTCTGAGAGGCCTCGTCGTCGTACAGGAAACCAAACCCAGAATCTATCTCCTGGTTGATAAATGACGAATCGATGGCGAAGGTTGTACCGTTGGGCGTCAAGTTGCTGCTGATTCATTATTCTGACGCGGGCAAGCTGCCTTGCTTCTTCGGCGCGCTCAGTGAAGTCTGCGGCGTCTGTCTCTGAATCATTGTAATCGTAAGGCAGCATGGCGTCAAGCATTGTCGTAACTTCTCTGCCATGAATTAGTGTGAACGGCGTCATTTTTGTTGTTTCCTGGCGCGCCGTATTATACGCGAATGTGATGTACGGCAATATTCGGTCCCAATTCTTGTGTTCTACGTCGACGTACATGCAAAGCATGTCAGCGATTGTCTTGTTAAGTCTTTCTGTAAGCCCATTCGTTTGTGGGTGGTAAGCTGTCGTCTTCCTATGCGCTGTGCCACTGAGCGTAAGCACAGTGCGCAAAAGCTCGGCTGTAAACGCGGTACCTTTGTCTGTTATGACGACAGCTGGAGCACCATGTCTCAGGACAATGTTCTCAATGAAGAACTGGGCCGCTTCAGCTGCAGTGCCACTCGCGATTGCCTTGGTCTCCGCGTATCGGGTGAGGTAGTCCGTCGCCACTATAACCCATTTGTTGCCGCTGTCCGATGTTGGGAATGGGCCCAGCAGATCCATTCCGATTTGAGAAAACGGAGTTTCTGGCACGGGCACAGGATGTAATAGCCCAGCGGGTTTGACAGGTGGTACCTTGCGCCGCTGACAGTCAATGCATGTTCGGACGTACTGTTTAACCTCTGCTGCGATTCTTGGCCAGTAATATTTTTCTTTGATGCGTGTCAGTGTTCTTGTGAAAGCGAGGTGGCCCGCAGTGGCTTCGTCATGGCAGGCTTGTAAAACTTCGCTGCGGAGAGCTCCAGGAACTACCAGCAGATAGCTTCTACCTGTTGATGAAAAGTTCTTTTTGTACAGAATTCCGTCCCGTAAACAGAATGACGATCAGTTCTTCGAAAACACTCTTGGTGCATTGGCGGCTCGTCCATTCAAGAATTCTATAAGCGAGTTGAGCTCCCGATCATCTTGTTGTTGCCGAGAAATAATAGCTGCATCAACAACTCCTAAAAAACCTGGGAAATCATCATCCTCTATAGCCGGTGATTCAATCGGTGACCTTGACAAACAGTCGGCGTCTAAGTGTTGCCTTCCGGACTTGTACACTACGGCCATGTCGTACTCTTGGAGCCGTAAGCTCCACCGTGCTAAACGTTCAGATGGGTCTTTCATGTTGGTCAACCAACAAAGAGAGTGATGGTCGCTTACGACTTGGAAAGCGCGGCCATATAAGTACGGGCGGAACTTCGCAACTGCCCAAACGACGGCCAGACACTCCTTCTCCGTTGTTGAGTAGTTGGACTCGGCACGTGTCAACGTTCTGCTAGCGTAGGCAACCACTCTTTCCACACCATCTTGGCACTGGACAAGAACAGCACCTAGGCCCACATTGCTGGCGTCTGTATGGATGGCTGTTGGTGCATTCTCGTCGAAGTGAGCGAGGACAGGTGGAGTTTGTAGACGCTGTCGCAGCTCGTTGAATGAAGCTTCTTGCTCTTCACCCATACAAATGCGATGTCTTCCCTTGTAAGGCGGGTGAGTGGAGAGGCGATGTGTGCAAAGCCTGCTATAAATCGCCGGTAGTAGGCGCAGAGACCCAGAAAACGCCTGACCGCTTTCTTATCAACAGGCCTTGCGAACTTTGCGACGGCTGCTGTTTTATCTGGGTCAGGCTTCACACCTTCGCGACTGATCACGTGTCCCAGGAACTGGAGTTCTTCGAAGCCGAAGTGGCATTTTTCCGGTTTGAGTGTGAGTCCAGCGGACCGTATGGCTTGCAGGACTGACAGTAGCCGCTTTAGATGCTCTTCAAACGTGGCCGAAAAAACGACCACGTCGTCGAGGTACACAAGGCATGTTTTCCATTTCAGGCCGGACAGAATGGTATCCATTAGTCTCTGAAACGTGGCTGGGGCTGAGCATAGACCGAAAGGGAGGACTTTGAATTCATAAAGCCCGTCTGGCGTCACGAAGGCGGTCTTTTCTCGGTCGCGCTCATCTACTTCTATTTGCCAGTATCCACTTTTAAGGTCCATTGACGAGAAGTAGCGTGCATGCCGTAGCCTGTCCAAAGAGTCATCGATCCGTGGTAATGGATAAACGTCTTTTTTTGTAACATGGTTCAGCTTACGATAATCGATGCAGAAACGCAAGCTGCCGTCTTTCTTTTTCACGAGTACCACTGGAGATGCCCAAGGACTTTTTGATGGTTGGATAACGTCATCCTCTAGCATCTTCTTGACTTGCTGCTGGATTACCTCACGTTCTTTCTGAGCGACGCGATAAGGGTTCTGTCGGATCGGTCTTGCTGTGTCTTCTGTAATTATACGATGCTTAGTCAGAGGCGTTCGACCCACTCGTGATGTCGATGAGAAACAGTCCTTGAACTGGTCGAGCAGCTCCATAAGACGGCATCTTTCAGTCGGTGTTAGACTCGGACCGATATCAACTGGTGGTGTATGTGGAGGTGATTGAACTGTGGCTTCCCCTTGCATTAGAAGACAGTCGTGAGAGTAGTCCAGCTCTTCGAGGTACGCCACAGCCGTGCCTTTACCGATGTGCCGGCGCTCATTCGTGAAGTTGGTCAGAAGCACGTCTGCGCGCCCATCCACTAAGCTGACAATACCGTGAGCGATGGCGATGCCTTGGTGAAAAAGAAGGTCAGTGATGCGTTCGACTATGGCGTCTTTATTACAGTGCACGGCACAACACACGGAAACAAGACTACATGACAGTGGTGGCACGCAGACGTCGTCGTCGACCACACGTAACACCCTGGGTTCTTGGTCTGGATCAGTGGTCACAGACTTGTCAGCGGCAAATGTGATCACACCGTCGCGTATGTTGACCACAGCACCGTACTCTCTTAAGAAGTCCATTCCCAGAATCATAGGTTTGCAGCACTCCGGTAGGATCAGAAATGTGGCTACAAAAGCCACATTCTCAATAGTGAGTCTTGCTGTACATTTTCCCGTGGGAGTCATTATCTGGCCTCCAGCACTTCGGATATAAGGGCCCGTCCATTCCATCCTGACTTTCTTGAGTTCGTCTGCCAATCGTTCACTCATTATGGAGAAGTCTGCACCCGTATCGACTAAGGCCGTCACTTCAACGCCGTCAATCGTCACAGCGAGGTCGGCAGTCACAGTTTTTTTCGGCGAAGTCTTCATCGTCGTCTCTCACGTGTTTCGGCAGCAGTGGGGGTTTTTCGGCAATTCGACGGCTTGCAACCTTCCCCCCAGAGGTCGCTGCTTTCAGTTTCCCCGCCGTGGGCTGGGAGACCGACCTCTGACGGCGTCAGCAAAACTACGGCGGCTTGGTGAACCAAAGCGAGCCGGTGATGGTGACCGCGTCCGGAAGGTAGAAGAGCCTTCCCGCCTGCCAGCCTGGTCGTCGTCGATGGGGGCACGGCTTTCGTCGAACTGTCGGCGCGTAGCTGTAGGTGCACTACCGCGGTATTCAGCTCGGCGATGTGGGCAAAAACGGCAAATGTGCCCTGGCTCTCCACAGTTGTAGCAGAGTGGTCGACGATCCGCAGTGCGCCATATGTCGGTCTTCCGCATATAGGGTCGCCTGACAGAATCCTGCTGAGCCCAGGCTGCCACAGGATACGGTTCGAGGTACTGCGGCGCTGGCATGGGCGTGGGTCGACGAATAGCGTCTGCATAGCTGTATCCGTTCGGCTGGTACGATACTTCTGGAGCCAATGGACGACGCACAGCATCTGCATAGGTATACGAGTTTGGACGGTGCGGTGGAGCAGAATATTGCTGAGGAGAGGCAAACGCTTGTCGAGGTTCATGGCGAACTATTTCAGCGACGGAGGCTACCGTGGACTCCTGCTGCGGGGGCGCCTGTGACTGCAATGTGTATTTCGCGTTCTCCTTCGCGATCTCCTCACGCACGATCTGTCTAATCAGGTGGCGTAGAGCAAACTCGTCGTTTGCGGTAAGTGCGGCGGCGCCTGCAGCTGCGCCGGTGGCCGGGCGATCAGACTGTCGGTACCGTTGCTGTAGCGCACGCTCTATTGCGGTGGCCTCCCTGGTGAACTCGTCCACTGTTGTCGGTGGATTGCGCACAAGACCAACAAATAGCTGCTCTTTGACGCCCCTCATGAGATGGGTTAGCTTTCGAGCCTCGGGCATGTTGGGGTCCGCGCGGTGGCACAGGCGCACCATATCCTCAGCAAACATGGCGACGCTTTCATGCAGCTGTTGGGTGCGTCCTTCAAGAAGGCGTTGTGCGTTTTCGCGTCGGTCCGCGTTACCGAAGGTGTCAAGAAACCGACGACAAAACTCCTCCCATGTCGTCAATGTTGCCTCCCGGTTTATAAACCATGTCTTCGCGCCGTCTTCAAGGGCGAAGTATACGTGGAAGAGCTTTCCATCGAGACTCCAGTAGTTCGATTTAGCTACCCGTTCGAACTGCTCAAGCCAGTCTTGTGCATCTTCGTTCGGCCGGCCATGAAATGGTTCAGGAATGCGCATATTCTGGACCGTCACCTGTGCAGGACTCCTTGCCATTTCTTGAGTAGGGGTGGTTGTCGGAAGTGTTGCTCCCTTTAAAAGGCCAAATTCTGGTTCAAGACCTTGAAGGCGACGGCTTGAGCGGTGCACAGGCGTCTCCACGCGTGGCTGTCTCGTAGGGCTGGACTCGGGGCTTCTCACAGGGGTGCTGATCATGGGGTGGTAGTACCCAGCACCTCCACCAGTGTCGCGGGTTATAAATGACAGGGGGGTTTATTTAAAAACACGGACAGTAGGACTTGTAGAGACGCTCTCAGAGAAGGCCGCTAAGATTGTCCTCTTCTTCACTCTGCTGCGCGGCGCCTCTCGAGCGAATCCGCGTTCTTCGTTGTCGTCGCTATCTCGCCGCTAAATGCAGCTATGCACGCAGCAGTATAGCATGGACCAAGTAGCCCTCCTTCAAATAGACCTTGCAAAAGCATTTGATAAGGTACAGCATGCTTTTTTGTTCTGGCTCCTAAGACACCTGCAGTTGGGTGATTTACTATACAATGGTATCTCACTCTGTTACAAGAAGTGCACAACTAGGCTAATTGTAAATCGTACATTTTTCAATATAATAGAGTTAAATTCATCTGTACGTCAGGGATGTCCGCTGTCACCTTTGCTTTTTGCAATTTATCTGGAACCATTATGTTTAAGTGTGCTTCTAAAGTCCAGCATAAGAGGCTACCGATATGATGCTGAGGAAGTTAAAGTTCTAGCTTATGCAGATGACATTGCCTTCTTTTGCGCTGATAAACCCAGCGTTCAAGAAGCAGTCAACACTACTTTACGTTTCTGTGAAGTCGCTGGTGCCAGCATAAATTTTGATAAAAGTAGTGGATTCTGGCTAGGCATGTGGGCTACAACTCCTTTGGTCTTCACAAATATTCATTGGAATGCGACTCCTACGAAATACCTTGGTGTGCCTCTCGATAAATATTGTAACAGTGGCCCACACTGGACCGCTGCGATAACTACCATCCGCCGAAAGGTGGCAACATGGCACGGACGGGAGCTTTCCATTTTTGCCAGAGCGAAAGCGTGCAATATATTCCTTGTATCGAAGCTTATTTATAATCTGCAGGTGTTGCATTGCTCTCGGTTACACATTCAAGCCTTTCATAGGATATTTGCCTGCTTTATTTGGAGCTCTTCCTGGGAACCCATGAGAATAGACAATCTTTTTCTTCCACTCAAAAAAGGTGCCCTCGGCCTTGTGCATTTGTTCGTGCGACAGTTGGTGTTGCGATTTTTCTACCTCAAGAATGTGTGCCATCCATTTCTATTAGCGGTTCTTCGTAACCGTCTATGTTACCACCTTCCTTTTATTCATGTCACAACAAGCGTTGCTAAGGAATTGCCGTCGCGGGGATTCCTGAAAGAAATTGTTGATACTGTCAGTTTTTTGAAAGCCAGGTTTACCTTATAGTATTTGTATACTATTGACAGAACAAATTTAACCGCTGCACTTGTGAATAATCTTTTTCCCAAACCTGTTTATCGAAAGCCATATTCCCTTCTGTTTGGTCACGATGTATTATTTCGCGCACGTAGAATGTGTATATCTCCTTCAGCGAAAACATTTTTCTTTAAACTGCACACTTCCACGCTGCCAGTGAAAACGTGGCTGAATGAAAAATCAATATACGTACTCTGGACAGTGAATTGTAGACTCTGCAACAAACCTGAGACTATAGAACATTGTTATATTCATTGTCATGATGCTTTTTATTTTTGGGACATTCTAAAAAGAACGTTAAGAAAAGAACTTTCAATCACAGCCCATGGTATTAGGTTCCTTCCGTTCAAAAAGAGTCTGACTGATAGTACTCCTTACGACTTGTTTATGTTGTTGGGACTTTATTCATTATAGAAAAGTCGCATGATCGATAGACACGCCGAGCCACCACGGTCGACGAGATCTGTCTTCCGAGAAGCAGCTGCTCAAGTGCGCAGTGTTGTCGAGACTTCTGACCCCGTTCCGGAGTGGCTTCCCGTTCTTGACGCTTGTGTGTGTTTGCCTGACTTCTGATGAAGTATGTTCTGTGTACTTTACTGGTGATAATGTCATTCATTAAAGAAAAAAAAAAGCACCGGCGTGGCTCAGTGCTAGAATACTGGGCTGGCACACAGCGTACCCGTGTTCGAGCCCCACTGTGTTATTTGTACTAGGTGTTTTTTTTTCTAATTTCGCGCGAAGGGGTTACAGACACCGGCGGCGGACAACTACGGCGCTGCGCGAAACCCGAGTTGTTACCTCATCACAGCTTTCGCTGTAAAAGTGGTTAACGATTCAGAGTACTCTGCACTTTACTATAACGGAGATGAAAGCCCGCCCTTAGGCCTCACACTTGATGAGGTTGCATCGAGAAAATTACGCCTGGGTCGGGCCCGGGCGGCAAGACAAGAACACGTGTTTGAAAAAAAGTTTAACGATTTCGAGTACTGCGTACTCAACTATGAAGAACACGAGAGTTGTAACGTTTACACAACCTTGACAGCGACAACAAAAACTGCTGGGTACAAGGGGGCCTTTAAGGGACACCCTGCTGGGCTGGGTACAGTGAAGGCGAGGTGGCTTTTTTTTCCATACCTGTGCGCAAGTTCGTGTGAAAAAGCGTGTCTGGTCTCTGTCACTTAGTTCGGCATTTCGTTCTTTTAATGTTTATTTGATGACACCAGACAAGGTGGTGGTCTCAACGAGCCTTATTAGCTCACATTTCTATGCTTCAAGGATCGCTTCGTCGGCGTCAAATACTTTCGTACCGCCGGGGATGGTGTGGGCCGGTGCTCTATTTCCGCATATTATTTGAACGTCGCGAAGGTCAGTAGCCATTTGTGACATTTCGTTCAGGGGACAACCGTGACCCTGTAGGTCTTGCCATGTAAAGCAGCCGCGACATTTATGATGGCCAACATTAAATTAAGAACATGGCAGATCCCAGGGAGTGTGACTCTATTTCGTGCGAAACAAATCAACCAGTACCTGTGTATGCCACAATTATGAATATTAATCCTTCGAATAATAATAATAATAATAATAATAATAATAATAATAATAATAATAATAATAATAATAATAATAATAATTGGCTTTAGGCCAAGCGCTGTGTATCGATGTGTTTTTGTAAAATGGCGAAACTGTGCACGCATCGCGGGCCTACCGAACACGTGGGCTAAACTGGCGTTTACAGCGTAACCAATGGTCTGACATAACGTGAGCATTCACGTTAGAGCATGGACGCCAGTTTTATCGAAACGAAGTGCATGCTAAGTTGCGATTATGTCGATATCATTCATTAGCTATTCCTCCGAGTCAAGCAACACTTCAATATAGCATGCGGAATCACAACAGTACACGAGAAATATTTGTTACACTGTCACAAAAGTGACGCCAACCCCGGAACTACAGCTAACGTTAACCCGACATTACGTCTGCATCACAGTAGTACGCATGTACTGTTTATCACGTTCGCTTTAAAG
>NC_051165.1:132957260-133009760 GCF_013339725.1 Rhipicephalus microplus
ATCTTGATTCATTCATCGTAGCTGTCGGCTGCCGGATCCTCGGGCCTAATAAAGGTCATCCAAACCAAGACTTCATAACATATACCGTCAAGGTGTCCTTGGTTGGCTTAGAAATACTTCGGATTTATTTGCTATGTTGGTTCAACTAATCCACGCATACTGCTAGTGGATCGCCCGGAAACCATTCTAGGTTTTTTTTTTTGGATAGTAAAACCAACACCGCAAAAAACAATCACGTTTGGTTTCACTTGATAACGTCAGGAGGAATTACCTGTTTTCACTCCTTCTCCACCCGCCACGATGATCTGCTGTTTATGATGCTCGACTGCTGACCAGACCAGAAGGTCACGAAATGGAATTTCTGCCGCGGCGGCCGTATTTCGAGTGAAGGTGACATCCTAGAGGCCCATGCGCACAGATTTAGGCCTACGTTAAAGAAAACCAGAGAGTGGACACTTCCGGCTGAACAGCAGATGACCGGCACAACGTTTAAAGGACAATCGAGCAGCACAAGCATCACGAGGTTTCAATGTTAGTGTTGGCTCTTTTAATGAATACTATTTTATCCTCCATGGTGGTCCAGTAGTCAAGGCGCTCCACTCGATGGCCGCATTTTCGATCCCCGTGTGCTTACATTTAAGTGCACGTTAAAGAAGACCAGGTGGTCAACACTTCTGGAGCTCTCCACTATATGGTAGTCTCTCATAATCATATCGTTGTGTCGGGACGGAAAGCCCGAAAATTTATTTGTTATATGCATGCTTTATCATATCTACATTGAGTTATTCGCCTTCATTGTTCTTGGGGACTCATCTTGAGATCGTTTTATGCTTTGTGTGATTGATTAGCCACCATCTTCGGGGTGTATTCAAGGCATGTTAACAGCTACGTCACAGTATGAAGTCACGTTTGTAAGTGGCTGGCCGCCCTCGCTAATTATATGTCGATCGAGTACCATAACTAGCCGTGAAAAACCACCCTTTCACAAAAAATTATGGCGTAAAAGGTTTATTTCTTGCGAACGTTTTGTTCTTACGTTCCGTAGTTTGCGTCAGTTGGTCCTTCCATTCTCCCTCATTTCGTCTCCCTCCCCTTTTTTGTTTAGTGTGGTTAGCATATCGGTTCCGTATAATTTCTACCATCACCGATGCAAGCAGAAAAGTCAAGTCGCGGCTCTATGGCGTCGGCCGAAGCCGTGACTTCATGCAATTAGTGTCAGACAAAAACCAGGGCGTGCGTGCCTGCATGTTTCAACTTGGTGCAATAGGCGTGATACGGGGGGGGGGGGGGGGGTGCCGATTCGTTTTCATTACAGTTCCCCGACCGCTGCTGCGGATCAAACACAAAACCAAAAAAAACAGCGATGCATGGGTGACGAGGAAACGATTAAAAGTGAACTGCTCATTTTAACGCCCCGTACAAGGGAGAACTAGTCGGTCGCTGGCTATAATCACGTTGTCTTATTAATTGTCGATCGGTCGAGCCGATTCCGCCGGAATGAATGTTTATTACTTCATTATTATTAGACTTTTGACTCTTTATAGCGGCGCGCGTGAGCTGTATGCGCGGATCGCCCTTCGCCCCAACCACCAGCCGCCTTTTTTCCAATTACCAGCCAATAAATGAGGAGGATGGGAAGAGGCGTTGACTCTATGCCTTTGTGGGGCCCTTACCCTCTTTTTTATCTTCCTATTAGTTCCATGATTCTCTCTATTACCAATGACAACACAATAGCAGATTAAAAGCGGGAAGTGTGAGATTTAAATGTCGTCGAATGGTTGTGCAGACAAAACGCGGGAGGGAAGTTGAAAATGAAAAATAAAAAAAAAAGACGCCCCGCACTCCTCCTGACTTGCTAGCGCGAGTCGAGAATCTGTGAAGCTTTTTTGCCGATCGCAAGGAACATTGCAACCTTTTCTCTTTCTTTCTTTCTTTCTTTCTTTCTTTCTTTCTTTCTTTCTTTCTTTCTTTCTTTCTTTCTTTCTTTCTTTCTTTCTTTCTTTCTTTTTTTCTTTCTTTCTTAAGTGGCCTCGTGTAAGCCTAATGCCAACTTTTAATTCAATTTGTTCTGCATTTAGCACTCCACTCCTTGCGTGATCCTTGCGTTTTTTTCTTTTTGCTCGCTTCTTCTGATACTCTTATTATGTTGATTAAGCCGGTTTTCTTTCTCTCACAATATTTTGGATTTTCCTCGGCGGGCCAGCTTCGTTTCAGCGAAAATGTTTCAGGAATTATGCTGACGTGTTCCAATGGAACCGGAGGGCGGTATAACGCCGACTCGATAGGCGTGAGCGGAGGGTGGTTGTGGGAGCGCTGGATTTCGGGCGCCATGGCAAGGCGCTTGGGCTTTTAATTAACGGCAGCTGCATTATTGGAGCAGTCAGTTCAATGCGAGTCGTGGAGGTTTCGCCGCGTTTGCGAACGGCGAAGACTGAAACGGCTGACGTCGACGTAATGACGATGGGGCATAGATAGTCTCGTGCAAACTTGTACGAAGAAGATAAATTATAGAGCCGTAGTCGATCTGCGCGCCGCGGGAAAGATGGGAAGCGCGCGCGTCGGATTGTCACGCGTTGGCTTGTGCTACGTGTTATGGATTCAATGATTTCTTTCAGTGGCTGGTAATATCTTGGTAAATTGACTTTGTTCCTTGTGTTTTAGTTAGATCCTCGATACTTTGTCGATATCTTCTGTGACGCTACGCGAAATGTTTCAGAAACATTGGGTAATGTTCTTTTTTTGCTTTGTAAAAAGGAGAGTTCAACGAGGACTTGTTGTCTGTGTTATGTACCAACTAGTAAAGCCAACCAGCAATGAAGCCGAATAATATATGGGGGTGTTATTTGTAGTCTTTATCTGTAATGTAGTAATTGTGATGTGAACGCACAAAGAAATTAAAGTGGTCGGAGAGATAACTCGCTGGTGGCAGGGGTCGGTCGATACAGGGCGTCCGATGCTCTACCAGTTGAGCTACAGCGGCCGTGGTCCTACCGTCCAAGTCATGTATCCTCTTCCAACAGCATAGTAAGGCTGGTTCATGCGTGTGTGTGGGCGTAGGAGAAAGAAAGAAAGTGTCTTCACAGAAGGAGTGCTATGTTTATTACACGTTGGTACATAACGTATAAGGTCACCAACCGCATACCCAAACCGTTCCTGCTGCTCATCAACGTCCGGGAAAATACGGTTTCCGTCGAGCGTCTGAAACCTGCATATTTGGACATCGGCATTTGGACAACGTCTCATATTCCAATCGCTTCGGACTTCCATACTCGCCTCGTGCCTTTCGCGGCTAAACAGTCTGCTTCTGGCCACTCGTAAACTATTCGCTACTGCCTTGCTAAAAAGGGGCACCCCGTAGCCTGCCAGCGTGTACCAGAAGAATCCGACTAGAAGACGACGGTGACGACGCATTGAGCACGAGGTGGTTGCACTGGTTCTTGTTCGCGTTTGCATGAATGGCATCACACGAAACCTGTAATTTGTGGTCTTGCACCATCGACGTCTGTCTGCGTGTTTTCATGAGGGTAACAGAATGGTGCGAATCTAAATTAGTAAGGACAATATAGCATGTATTTTTGGGGTATTTTAATAAATTATAATTACAAAAAAAAAACATCAACTACTGGTGTGGTCACATGTTGCCTTACGGACGCGTAGTAGTATACCTCGCCAATCTGTAAAAGAAGGCATTACGTCGTGGTACGTGAAGTTACAGAATTGTGGGGGTTCAACGTCCCAAAACCAGCATATTGTAGCGATGCTGAGGCAGACAGGCTAAAAAGCAAGCGTCTTTATTAGGGCGAACTTGTGCCCACGAGTCTAATGACTATGGTCGTCGAGTCCGAGTAGTCGAGAGGCACAGATTCAATTATCTTCCTCTTCATAGTAAACCAAGCGCACGAACGCGTGGCGCATGCCAGCCGGGTTTTGCTGGTGCTCTTGCCATGATGATTGCGGCGGGCAACTTGAACGGGGCCAACCTGTCGCGGCATTATCCCCTTCCTCAGAAGCATCGTCCCGATGCTTGAAAGAGTGAAATGATACATGCGCATTCTCACTCGTTTTCCGACGATCTGTCATGATAGGGCTTCATGCGGACTACGTGTACCACTTCCATGGGATTGCGGCGTCTTGAGCTCACGTGTCCCGCGGATCTGATTTCATAAGTGACGTCGCTGATACGGTTGAGTACTTCATAAGGGCCGAAGTATCGACAAAGAAGCTTTTCAGAGAGTCCGCGGCGGTGCACTGGGATCCATATCCACACTTTGTCACTGGGATGATAAAGTGTGTCACTGCGTCGCTTGTTGCACCGACTAGAGTCGACGCGCTGTTGACGGCGTATTCGGTATCTTGCCATTTGTCGTGCTTCTTCGGCTCTTTGCAAGAAGTCATCTAAGTCACGTGGATAGCTGTTTTCGTCCTGTAGTGGTAACATGGCATCCAGTGGGGTGGTCACTCTTCGGCCGAATACTAGTTCGAAAGGGGCAACGTGGGTTGTTTCTTGAACGGTTGTATTATATGCGAATGTTACGCAGGGTAATATTTCATCCCACTGTTTATGTTCAACATCGACATACATTGATAGCATGTCGGTCAGAGTTCTGTTGAGGCGTTGGGTTAAGCCATTTGACTGAGGGTGATACGCCGTTGTTCTGTGATCGGTATTTGTCATGCGCATCAGACATTGCATAAGGTCTGCAGTAAATGCGGTGCCCCGGTCCGTAATAACGACGATGGGCGCACCATGTCTGAGCACTATGTTGTTCACAAAGAACTTGGCGACTTCGGCAGCTGTCGCACTGTACAAAGAGTCAGTCTCAGCATAACGGGTCAGATAGTCTGTAGCTACGACAATCCATTTCTTGCCTGCACATGATGTCGGGAAAGGTCCTAAGAAGTCCATGCCGACTTGTTGGAATGGGGCATCTGGAGGGTCTATTGGCTGGAGAAAGCCGGCTGGTTTTACGGCTGGAGTTTTGCGCCGTTGACATTGACGACAAGTTTTTACGTAGCACTGCACTGATGCGAGCAACTTAGGCCAATAGTACTTCAGGCGAATCCTGGCGAATGTTCGGCTCACACCCATGTGTCCAGATGTTGGCTCGTCGTGGCATGCATGCAGAATTTCCTGTCGCATGGCTGTTGACATGACTAGTAAAAACGTTTGGCCATTAGGTTCGAAGTTCCTCCTGTAAAGGACACTTCCTCGAAGGCAGAACGTGGAGAGCCCTCTGGAGAATATGCGAGGGGCTTGAACGTCGAGACCTTGCAGGTGTTGTATAAGCGCCAGCAAATCCGGGTCATCTCGTTGTTGAGCGATTTCGGATGCGTCGACAACGCCTAGAAACGGGAAGTCTTCCTCTTCAGGTACACTTGGATCGACGGGAGAGCGTGACAGGCAGTCAGCATCACTGTGTTTCTTTCCAGATTTGTATACGACAGTAATGTCATACTCTTGCAGCCTAAGGCTCCATCTGGTTAGTCGACCTGACGGATCCTTGAGATTTACTAGCCAGCATAGAGCATGGTGGTCACTGACAGCTCTGAACGGTCTACCATAAAGGTAGGGTCGGAACTTACTTATTGCCCAGATGACTGCGAGGCACTCTTTTTCAGTTGCAGAGTAGTTTGGCTCAGCTTTTGAGAGTTTGCGGCTGGCATAGGCTAACACTTTCTCTTGACCATTTTGCCACTGGAGCAGGATGGCGCCGAGGCCGACATTGCTGGCATCGGTATGGACTTCAGTGTCGGCTGTCTCATCAAAATGGGCAAGTATTGATGAACCCAGTAGCCGTTTTCTTAATTCATCAAAAGCTTTCTGTTGTTCGCTTTCCCATGTGAAGGGCACGTCGTCTTTCGTTAGTTTTGTAAGAGGTTCCGCAATATTTGAGAAGTTTTCCACAAATCGCCTATAGTAGGCACATAAACCCGAAAATCGACGCACTGACTTCTTGTCTTTGGGTGTAGGGAACCTCTGAACAGCGGCTGTCTTTTCGGGATCAGGACGAACACCGTCAGAA
Organism: Rhipicephalus microplus; assembly: GCF_013339725.1. Classification (NCBI taxonomy): domain Eukaryota; kingdom Metazoa; phylum Arthropoda; class Arachnida; order Ixodida; family Ixodidae; genus Rhipicephalus; species Rhipicephalus microplus. The sequence goes on from NC_051165.1 coordinate 132,963,284, forward strand.
CTAATGACATGTCCAAGGAATCTGAGCTCTTCGAAGCAGAACTGGCATTTTTCGGGTTTGATTGTCAAGATTGCTGACCGGATGGCTTGTAATACTGTGCGCAGTCGCTCTAGATGTTTGTCGAACGTTGCAGAGAATACCACCACGTCATACAAATACACTAGGCATGACTGCCATTTCAATCCCACGAGGACAGTGTCGCGGCAATATGATTATGAGAGACGCCGTAGTGGTGGGTTTCGGAAATTTCGGCCACTTGAGGTTCTTTAACGTGCACCTATATCTAGGCACACCGGTCTCAAGCACTTTCGCCGCCGTCGAAAACGCAGCCGCCACAGCCTGGATTACATTTCGCGACCAGCGGGTCAGCAGCCGGGTACCTTATGGCCACAAGACTGCCACGGCAGGGCAGAAGAACAGATCAGTTCAGGCAAGAGTTATGACGGACTCTCTACAAACGTGTCAAGTTTAGGAAGTTCTATTGCGAGGTACTTGATTTTCTATTGTATTAATGAGAAAGTGGCAACGTCTTGATCTTTGGATTTCTTAATTATTCATCTTAATAAGATTGGAGGTATGTTTACCGATACTGAAGAATGTCGATCGTTTATTTTCGCGTAAAGGTAATTAAAATATCAGGCTCGAAGCGTACATACACAATATCTGGTTGGTTCAGTTCGTTTCTAGAAGAGGTGTGGGGGAAAACATGCGCACATTTGACGCAGCTCAAGGGAACAGGACACGTCAAATGACTCGACGATACGGTGGGACCTTAAACCATGTATTTGCGTGCAGCAATAGCCAGGACATTGAATGCACAATCTTCATGTGAGTCAGTTTTTTTGACCCCTAAAATAAGTCGAAGCAACAAATGCTGACATCGCACCCGAGTGGGTTGAAGTGACATGTGGAATGCAAACACTTGGGACTACACTGCGATATACGGCGACGCTAGTATATACAGTGGCTAAAAATTCTAAAACTGACGAATGCGCTTGGTGATATCGTGATCCGAGTGTCACTTGCTTTAAGGGTCGCCACTTTGCTCCCAACACCACCATCAACAAGAAAAATGTTCTGATCAGACCTTTCAGTTTACAACTTTACTATCCCTAGAACGGAGTAAATACTTCCTCATTTACTAGATCTCAACAGTGAGATAACGTTGAGATGCGAATCATCTTTTTGACTAGCCTGTGTAACGCTGTCCCTCCGAGCGAACGCGCCGCGCGCCGTAGGTATTGGTGCTGTGCCAAGTGTGCCACGCACAAGGAGGTTTAAAGAAATCGCTGGAGTGTAAACTTTCGCGTATGAGTGAAACCGAGCCAAGCAGAAGATGGCGGATGCGGCAGCCATCTTACTGGGGGCGTGATGAGCTGTTGGCGTTGAGCGATTGAGAAGAAGCGTTTTCCTCGCACACCCAACGAGTTTAACGTGGCAACTTTTTTGGGTCAGATAGTGCTCAAAGTGCGTTTTTGTGTTACTAGTTTTCTTTAGTAAGCCTTGAAATAAAGGCAAATTTTATTGAAGATTAGGTCGCGATACTAGTCTAAGTGGATTATTTCTTCGGAACAACTATCTTTTAATATATAATTAACGTAGCCTTTAAACTAACAAATCAAAGCCACCTGATGTCTAAGTGGGCACCACCAGAAAACAGCATGTTTCTGAGATCTTTGCAGGGCAAAAGCTGGCTTCACTACTGCTGGCAAAGCATTGCAGCAGCTTCCACTCCAGCAATTTTTTTTGAAAAACCCCTTGGTCACGCAGCTGCAGCGCGTTGACGTCACGTTGCCCTCGCAGTGTGCGCTGACGTCATTATCGCCTCGTCTGTTCACCCGCAACACCTGCCGCGACCGCCGCTCGCTACACTGCTGACTCGTCGATTCAAGCGCAATAAGCGTTACGCACGCCTAACGTACGCGTTGAAACACACGTGTCACCTACCGGACCTAGGCCAGCCATGGCTTCAAACGAATCTTGCTCGCGTTAACGCCACTCAACCAGTGACGCCACCCGCGCTCAACGCTGCTGCCTCGCAGCCCATCAGGATTTTCTTCAAGGAGATGGTCCAAGTTTTTTTGCACATCTGTGTTTGATACAGCGCTATTTTCACTTCGGCTTTTATTGTTACCCAACTCTGTGTCCAAAGAGCCTTAGTACATGAAGAAGCATTGTTCAGCAAGGCGGTTCATTGTAGCAGAAAACAACGTCAGAGTACACGATGAACCAGAAAGCGCCTGAATCTCGTCCCTGACTTTCTTTCCTGTTCACTGCGCTATCTAGGAATGGTTACCATTGATTACCTACACGTCGCATCATGTCATTCGAAATGTCCAAATTTTCCTCTCTGGAATCCTCTAGGCCTACGGCACTGCCACGGTGGCACGTTGCGCGTTCTTTCCGATTTGGTTGAGATGGGGAGAAGCTTTTGACGTCGGGAAATTCCAAGTTGCTCTTAAACAGCTCTTAAGCTAAGCTCGTTTCCTCGCGTGTCGAGTCGTCGGTCGAGGTCCGAACGACGAGTTCCGATGACTTGGTGGCACTCGGTTCACAGAAACTGATCGAAGAAGACCGAAATAATGGACAGGCAGAATCAAGCTGCCGCGGCTCAGTGTCGGCGTCACGAAGGGCACCAGTAACAAAAAGAAAACAAAGATGAATGCAAAAACAAAAACAACAGAAGACGTGTATCTTCCTAGGAGTTCGTGTTAGGGACATTGTGTCAGCACCGGACATTAGCGCGTCTCAACAACGTCGACAGGTCCTTGCTACACAGGCGAACTATACGCCGCAGCAGCGAAGACTGTCAAGCCAGCTCGGGTCAACAAGGAAAATCCGGCTGACCTGACCGAATTGCACAAGGGTTTTATCGAGGTTCTCAGTCAAACTGATTTCTCTTTGAAAATGTTACTTGATTTATTTGCTGTGTAGCTTATTGTTCATCCGAGCGAGTGCCCATCCGAGAAAGAAGGTGGCGCTGCGTCGTTTTATCTATAGAATATGGAGGTCAGCTCCGAGCGATGTTTCCCGAGCTGGTGACAACGCTTATCCTGGACGACGTTTTTGACATGGCTGTTTGAGTGGACATAATTAGCTGTCATAAACTTGCCACCATCGCTAAGCTATTTTGACGCCTATACTCGCAGAAGAGGTCTTAAGTACTTTGAGGAAATAGATCGACACGCAGATATACAGGAACGAAGGAAAAATTGGCCGTAGCTGGAGTTTTTCCATACGACGGGCACATAGGATGCTGTACCGTGAATAGGAATGGTGCTAAATGAGGAGAAATGCGCAGTGCCTGTTACAGGCTGATTGACACTCACGACGCGCTAGAATAGTTCACTTCTAGCGCCTCGTGAGTGTCAACCAATTACAACCAACTAACCCCTACTATGGCCCTCCTAACCATTACAGGCACTCATCCTGCTCAAAACAAGCAACGGCGCGCATCGCACCAATCAAATATCTGAGTTATTGGGTTTAATAGAGAAATGTAGTTTGTACGTGGGCTTCTTACCGTTCACGTTTTTTTTTTTACGACTCACAGGAGCCACTGACGGTTGTGGCGAAGCTCGTAGCAATACGTTGTGGCCTTATTGACGACTTCAAACTTTTGCGAAAGTTTTGAGTTGGGGCAGCGTTCTCGTGAAAACGAAATAACGAACGTACTGAGCGTTGTTGGTTATCTAATTGGGCCCCTTTACGACAGCAGAAAGTACTCCTTCACACCACCACTTGAGAGAAAGAGAGAGAGAGAGAGAGAGAGAGAGTGAGAAAGGAAAGGTCGGGAAGTTAACCAGATATTGGCATCTGGTTTGCTACCCAGCGCTGGGGGCGGGGAAGTAGGCGCAAGAAAGAGGGGTTAGATAGAGAAAAAAAAAACGCACGCGCACTCATAAGAAAAAAGAAAAACACACACAGGAAGGGCGTCCTAGCTACAACCGTTCAGTAAGGCTGGTCAATCGCAAAAAGTTTAGTAGCGCTTTCAGGGCCCTCTTCTGTGAAGTCGCATCCTGACGATACTGCAGAATTCCCTGCTCCGACAGAGGTTGATCATCTAATTTGTTGAGTTCCTTGCGAAGGCATAGTCGTTGTTTAGTATACGCTAGACACTCACAAAGAATATGTTGAATGGTTTCCTCTTTGTCACCCAACTCTCGGGGTCCAAAAAGCCTTAGTACATGGAGATGTATTGTTGAGCCAGTCGGTTTATTAGAGCAGAAAACAACGTCAGAGTACACGATGATCCACAAAGCGCCTGGACCTCGTCCCTGACTTTCTTTCCTGTTCACTCTGCTATCTAGGAATGGTTACCGTCGATGTACCTACACGTCGCATCATGCCATTCGACATGTTCAAAATGTTCCACTCTGGAATCCTCTAAGCTTACGGCCCTTCCACGGTGGCACGTTGCGCGTTCATTCTGATTTGGTTGAGATGGGGAGAAGCTTTTGACGTCGGGAAATTCCTAGTTGCTCTTAAACAGCTCTTAAGCTAAGCTCGTTTCCTCACGTGTCGAGTCGTCGGTCGAGGTCCGAACGACGAGTTCCGATGACTTGGTGGCCATCGGTTCACAGAAACTGATCGAAGAAGACCGAAATAACGGGCAGCAGTATCAAGCTGCCGCGGCTCAGTGTCGGCGTCACGAAGGGCACCAGTAACAAAAAGAAAAGAAAGATGAATGCAAAAACAAAAACAACAAAAGACGTGTATCTTCCGATGAGTTCGTGTTAAGGACATTGTGTCAGCACCGGCATTAGCGCGTCTCAACAACGTCGACAGGTCTTGCTACACAGGCGGACTATACGCCGCAGCAGCGAAGACTGTCAAGCAAGCTCGGGCCAACAAGGGAAATCCGGCTGACCTGACCGAATTGCACAAGGGTTTTGTTGGGGTTCTCCGTCAAACTGATTTCTCTTTGAAAATGTTACTTGATTTCTTTGCTGTGTAGCTTATTGTTCATCCGAGAAAGAAGGTGGCGCTGCGTCGTTTTATCTATAGAGTATAGAGGTCACTCCTAGCGACGTTGCCCGAGCGGTGACAACACTTATCCTGGACGACGTTTTTGACATGGTTGATTGAGTGGACATAATTAGCTGTCATAAACTTGCCACCATCGCTAAGCTATTCTAACGCCTATACTCGCAGAAGAGGTCATAAGTATTTTGAGGAAATAGATCGACACGCAGATATACAGGAACGAAGGAAACATTGGCCGCAGCTGGAGCTTTTTCATACGACAGGGCACATTGGATGCTATACCGTGAGTAGGAATGGTGCTAAATGAGGAGAAATGCGCAGTGCCTGTTACAGGCTGATTGACACTCACGACGCGCTAGAATTGTTCACTTCTAGCGCCTCGTTAGTGTCAACAATTACAACCAATTAAGCCCTTGCTCTGGCCCATCCAACTGTTGCAGGCACTCATCTTGCTCAAAACAAGCAACGGCGCGCATCGCACCAATCAAATATCTGAGTTATTGGGTTTAATAGAGAAATCTAATTTGTACGTGGGCTTCTTACCGTTCACGTTTTCTTACGGCTCACAGGAGCCACTGACGGCTGTGGCGAAGCTGGTAGCAATACGTTGTGGCCTTATTTACGACTTCAAACTTTTGCGAAAGTTTTGAGTTCGGGCAGCGTTCTCGTGAAAACGAAATAACGAATGTACTGAGCGTTATTGCTTATCTAATTGGACCCCTTTACGACAGCAGAAAGTACTCCTTACACCACCACTTGAAATATTGACTATGTGTCTCCGGTTAGTTGCTGCATCATCAGTCATTGCTACCAACGTTGTCCATACTGCATACTATCTTCGGTAACCCGTAAAAATGTAAGTAACGAAAATTCTACGGCGTCATAGATGATTCTTGAAAAATCCTGAGATGCTTCTCGTAAAAACAAATCCGTAAATTATTCCTCAAGAAATAATTGCGAATGATGAAATATCTTTAGTGCTAAGTAATATGATATCTACAAAAATATTTTAGGCAATTATTAGTCGATATTGGCTTTGAAGACTCAGTGAATTGCACCATTTGTACACCAATAGTTTGATTTATCGCGACTGTGAACAGAAGTGGCCTTCCGCAGCAATGAATAAAAAAAAGCACGAAAAAAATTCTGGCTCAGCATTGCACCGGAAATTCTTTCAGGCTTCAATAAATTGCTCACTGAACAAGTCGGCAACTTATTTGCCGCAAAACAATTATAGCAACCTGGTCTCTTAACGGTTTGAAACGATCACCTTAGTAAGAACCTAACTGGCACCCACAACGTCGAATAAATTAGCAGTGAAGGTTAAAATATATTGACAAATGCACATGAGTTACTCTTCCTAATGGCCGAAATTTGTAGTTAAATTTGTAGTTAAAATTTGTAGCTAAAAGTTATTTTACATGGGAACAAATACCGGAAAACGGCCCCGTAAATCACAATAACTGGTTCTTCAATCAATCAGTGTTTACTCAATGAACTTAATACAAAAGTTGTTACAAAGTATTTAGACAATTAGACTGTGTGGCTATAGTTACTGGTCCAATATAATACATGAATATTTTTTTACATGTCAGGAGCAGAGGTGCACATGATATGATTATGAATGTTTATACAAGTTCAATGATTGAGTAGCTTCAAAGGTATATTATATATAATGTAATGCACCTGACAATAAATACTAAATCGCAGCAAAAATTTAAGTACATGAGCAATAAAGAAGAATTAAGGCATACATTGTAAAAAGTACAAAAGACGGGGTACCAGGAAAGAATGGGCATAAGTTTCGCATAAGGCTGCGTTGAAGTATAAAAAAAACGGTCAAACTGACATCAGAACAAAGATGAAAAACAAGGAAAAAAAGAAATATATACCAGGTGAGACACAAAAAATACTGGACGTCAGCTTCACTGTAGTTAAAAACACGAATGATTGACAAAATGTATTTTGCAAGTCAAATTAAATTTGCGGGCAAGCTTAACAATTCAATTGGAATCAGTGAGTTCCAGATTTTAGCACCAGTGAACTGGATTAACCATTCGCCATATACATTCCTACAGTTGGGAACATTGAAGTTGCCATTTCCTGCATGCTTTGTATTACGGATAGGTGCAGAAAACGTACTCACAGGTAGTGGAAAGTGAATTTATCAATACGCGGTTTTATTATTTCGCTAAGACGTGAAAGGCAGTATTCCCATTGATGAAAACAGATCCGAGCTTGTGCGTGAATAAGGCGTAATGATTCGTAGGGCGCGTTTTTGTAACCGTACGATCAGTTCGATGTACGTTGGATAAGTAAAGCCACATAAATTGCAACAATAACTGAGTTGGGAGTGGAATATGGAGAGTTATAACGATCAAAGAACGTTATGTGGAAAGTAACATTTGGCTTTAATGGGCGTGAAACATGCGAAAGTGAGCTTTTTGGATAAGTAATTAACCTCATCCTCCCAATTCATGTTTTCGTCTATTTGAACCCCCTTGTATTTAAACGTGGGAACTCGCTCAATGGGTGAGTTGTTAATTTCCAAGTGCAGATGGCTATAATCTAGATTTTACCCCTGGTATGAAATATAACGGATTTAGTTTTGGGCTATATTTAATGCAAGCTTGTTGCGGGTGAACCATGTGGAAATATGTGCTAACTCTGCCGTGACTTGTTCTTTTTAGCGTGCGGAGAGAGTTACCTCGAAAAAGAAATCTGGTGTCTTCAGCGTACATTATGGTTTTGCATGAAAGAACAGACGGTAGGTCATTTATGTATTACGAAAACTACATAGGGCCTAGCACGCTTCCCTGGGGTCTCCCGCATGTTATTTTTCTGAAGTCAGAGGGTATGCGATCAAACACAACGCATTGTTTTATACCAGCCAGATAACTAGAAAAAAAACTGAAGTGTCTTGTCGGTAAAGCCATAATAAAATTCCAAGTTCTGTAGTAGTATAGAATGGGAAACCATATCGAATGCTGCCTTTGTATCCAGAAAAACGCTGACGGCAATTTCCCTAACATGAAGCACTGAGTTGATGAACTGCGCTATAGTAAAAACAGCTGTCGACCTATTTGCGATGAAACGATGTTGTTCAGTGCAGATTATGTCATTCGAGCTTAGAAAGCGGCAAAGACGGGACTTAATTATTTTTTTTCAAAAAGCGTGTTCACGATGCTGAGCACTGCGACGGGACGGTAACCGCTCAGATTTTCTTGATCCGCGGATTTGTAGAAAGGTACCACTCTCGCAATCTTTAGGATGTTTGGGTAAGTGCCATATTGAAGGCAGTTATTCATGACATGGGAAAGAGGCTCCGAAAGAAGGTCTGCATTTTCCTTCAGCACCTTTGCAGCGAATGAAGTGAACGAAGAAATCTCAAGTTACGGCTATTGCTGATTAAAGACTATCAAGAACACTTCCATATAAGCATACTTATAATGAACCAGTTTGCCGTTTTGAGTCAAGTGGTTCACATGACTGCTTTCGTTTCATTCAGAACATGGCACGATTAACGTTACGTTAGGCTATATCCAGCTTCAAACGTGGTCTGGTGGGCAAAATTCACGTATTTGTTTAATTCGTTATACTCGTTTTGGAGGCATTAGGTTATAAAGGTGTTTTTGTTATTAATCTTGGTAATGGCAGACATGTGGCCTTTCTAATGCCTGAATTTTTCTAAAGCACTCTAAGTGTCGCACTATCCGTGCAGCCTGAATGAACCAGTAGAAAAGCATGGCATGAGCTAATAGCTGATAGCTCTGCGTATTTGCGCGTTTTGATTTCTCATTTCAGGCTACGGGGTTCATAGACTAAAGTGTAAATGTAATGCAAATGAGTTATGTGTGGAGTTCCGCAATGTGGCGGGAGGGTTAAGAAACGGGTAAAGGACAACCACCTGTTTGTAGAAAGAAGTCACAAGGAAATCCGTATAACGTATTTTCTTGTAGCTTCCTGCTGAATCGGCCCCGCCGCGGTGGTCTAGTGGCTAAGGTACTCGGCTGCTGACCCACAGGTCGTGGGATCGAATCTCGCGACCTGCGTATCAGCCTCAGTGCGCAGAATTCAAACCAATCACATAATTATGCAGCCGAACCTCAATTGGCAGAGCATCGGACTTATTATCCTTAGGTTCCAGTTTCGGTATCGACCAGCGGCAAGTGGTGTCTGCCCTCCTTGATTCCTTTCCATTTATGCCAATATTACGACAATACTGTTAGAGACTACAAGCGATGTCCCCCATTCCTGCTTTAGCTTAAATGTCTGTTGGTTGTATTAGGCTGTGTCTAACAAAGAAATGAGCGTTTGATTGAATCCCGCTTTTTTTCGTTCAGACCATAAGTTCAGACTACGCCGAAGAGTATCGGACCCGTGAGCAGAGGGATTTCACGCAGAGTCGCTGTCTATTAGGACGTAGAACACGATATGCCAAAACACATCACACAGCGTGCTCGCTATGTAGGTCAAAGGAAACTGTCGTAGCAGATATGTACTTGGATAGAGTAACTGAGACCACCATAATTTCACTTCTAAAACATTACCCTTTGCTAAGAGTAACGCAATCTGGGAGGAGCTCGCAAGAACGCGTTGCGTCACTTCGATCCGATTTTTCTGGAGCAAAGTATCTTCACAAACAAAGAATGACTGCTTTCGACAGAACTCCTTTCTTACTACACGAACTTCGAAACCATCACACGGCAGTAGTTGAAGTGTTTTTATTTATCCATACATTCTGAAACTGTGTGTTACAAGGAAAGACACTGACACTGTCGTAATATCGGGGAGGTAAAGAGGGGATGGCGGACAGCGGAATGATAACCCTTGTAGGATGTCAGAAACACACTTTATGATACAGTTATACTGCATTTCATCATTACAACTTCACGTTGAAGTTTTTTTTTTTACGACCATGCTCCGATGGGGGACCAAACCACACTATCTATCGTCAGATTATTGTTCGATCCCCCGAATCGAAATAGGTTTCCTCTTTCTGTTTTCTTTTCTCTCTTTTTCTTTTCATTCAACATGTAACGGGTGCCGCGAGCTGTTGGTCTGTGTTTCATCACGGGGCCACACCGAAAGCTGGAACTCGTCGCCCATCGCCACGACGTTCTTTTCTTTCACGCTGCGCGGCGAGCGCGTATGTCATCCGTTCTCTAGAAACCAATTATTTTCGGCTGTGCGAGACAAAATGACGGCGAAAAACAACGTGGAGTTGGAGTACATCTGAAAGAAGGCTGGATGATGACGAACGCGTGGCTTCGAAATGCTCCAGATAAAGAAAATATTAGACAGGAAAGTACTTGCCATGTTTTATTTATTTATTTATTTATTTATTTATTTAACAATACTGCCAATCTCATCAAAAATTATAGCAGAGAAGGTATATGAAAACGAATATTTGTTTACACAGATTCATATTGATAGAAAACACAAAAAAAGCCGGTATTACCAAATGACATGCAAATCATAGGTTATAGATTACCGTTGAAGAACATGCAATGAAACAATTTTAGTAATAGCAAAACAAAAACTGAACTAGGTTATCGTTGAAAATGACCGCTAAAAGATAAAGAATGCATTTGTAATATGGGTTTTAGTCAGAAACTATACGCTAATGCGAACAGTAAAATATCGCACGCAAAGCTACTAAGAGAGAGCATAACTAGGACAAGAAAGGAATCCAAGAAAAAAAAATGCATCATAACAGCTGCTGCAGAAATAAAAATAATACGTTGAAAATGAATGCTGTGAATGTACGAATCAATGTAAACACAGTAAACACCGCATAGACGTGTGCCTGATTGTGAATGTACGCATCAATCATATCATATGCGATATTCTCGATGTGCGATAAGATCTGCAAGATACACTTATTATAGGGAAGGAAGTGAACAGATGAATCTTTATCGAATAGTTCTTGTCAGCTAGTCAGTATTCGACCAGGAGAACAGTGGGAATGAGAGAATAATATGGGAGGCGAATATGAATGTAAATATGCGGATACGAATATACGGGCATAAGTATGAATTCGGGTGTAGATATAGAAGTTGTTAGTGAGAAGGGTTCTTGAGCATAATATTGGAACTGGGGATAAAAAGCATTTTAAAAGTTGAACGATGTGGCACCGCTCTACGAAAAAAAAAAGGCACAACGATTAGAGCCACACCAAATTTCGCAACTAGACAGACTAACCAGGACACGAACGGGCAGGAGCATCCTGGACAAACTCGGGATAGCCTATCACAAGCAGCACGGCGCACAAGAAATTCCTTCCCAGCCCGGTCAGAGAAAAGCTACGCGTAGCTAACATACCCAAGAACATGTACCCCGAACTGAATCAGGGTCGAAGAGAGGGCAGATCCCGATCTCTACTACAAGCCTTTGGTAGGGACAAGGAAGCGCTGTTTGTAGACGCGGCAGAATACGCGTGTCTACTTGCCTTCGTAGCGGCAGTACTCAGTACTGACAAACAATTGGTCAGCTCATGCAGTGTACGCAGCAGACACTCTGAGGTAGTGGAAGAAAGTGGCGATAGCCCTAGCCATTGTTTGCCCGAACAGCCGATACATACTAAGTGATTCACGGACAGTGGTCAGAAATTATGCACAAGGCATATTTTCGCCAGAGGCCGCGGCTATCCTAGTATATAACCTCAGAAGAGACAGAAGAACGACATATTATGTTGTTCCCGGCTCACACGCCCCCCCCCCCCCCCCCGCCACACACACACACTAACCCTCGTGGCCAACATGAACGGGGGAGGTCCATCGCGTAGCGCGAGGTCTTACGTTTCGCGCTCTCGTAGAAAGGTGCTGTTCAGAAGATGGGCGTCCCTTGGATGGCTAGACAGAGAGAGATAGAATGACCCAATACTGCGAAATCATGAACATTCATAAAAAAATCTAAACATATTTATCCATCACCAAGCTCCGAACTCAACATATCCGAAGCAGTAGACTGGAGACAATTGCAAACCCAGACCTCCTCAAACCCTATTCATTTTAAGCGGATATACCCAGATATATATTCAGATGATACTTTCAAATTGTGCGGCGGGACTCACGCATCACTTGGGCACATTCTCTAGGAATGTGAAGTTGTAGCAAAGGAGAAGGCCGTCTCCCCAGATGAGGCTGCAATGCGGTGGACAGCTGCGCTGCGTAGCTCCAACCTTCAAGATCAACTGTGGACCATCCGACAAGCCCGCGAGGCGGCGAGGAGACAGGGTCTCCTCGCCCTCCTCGGGAAGGCCTAGGCGCAGGCCATGAGTTTGCCACAGTTAATAATGAAGTTGTTACCACCACCACCACCACCATCATCTTCGTGGTCTCGGAAAGTGTGCCCCTGACGCACGAATAACAAATCAAATAGCGACCGTATGTGAACTTTACGTGACCTGCGTGATATATAGCGTATGATATTTTAGGATACGCTGTGCATTGTACATTGTGAAGTGTGGACAAGGACAAAGGGGGCAACTCTGTAATGTTTAGGATGGCGCTTCGTATAGGTGGCACTCGGAGGCATATTTACACAAATGAGTAGTCATTCTCAATTGTTCTTCTACAACTAAGACTGGAGCATGCGTGCATAAATTGGAATCTCCACACTAAGTGTAACATTGATAGTCCTGAATGTATTCAAGGAAAGGCTGCAGGATTTATATATAATGAAAGTTTCCGCCTAAGACCATGTTCTTATTCAGCGCAAGCCAATGATATTGGACTATTACAGGCGAGAAGCCAAAAATCTAGAGAAGAATTTCTTCCTCCATCTTTTTAATAACGCATGAGCCCCTTAACTGGCACGTCCGCGACACTACGAACGAAACGTTCTCAACCATTGTGACGTATTTTAAGTTTTCTTATTTTCTAGGAACCAATGGTAAACAGAATCGCCTTACCAACACAAGCAATCAGATTGCGAGGTAACGCATCTCATCATTTATTCCTGTTGTTCATTCATTGCTGCCCTTCATGCGTTTGTATTGACCATACTGTTTTAACCATGAGCCCGTAGTATGGAACAAGTGAATAGATAAATAAAGTGTCGCCTACTTTTCTAAAGAGAGAAATTGCGCGATCTCACTGCTACATTTCAGAACACCGCACCTCTTATTTGTCTTTAAAACGATTGTTGCAGAAATATTTTTAAGCGAGGAGAAAAATATTTAAATCCAAATAACAGCACGAGAAAGTTCGGTCCTTCGAATGAATGAGTCTTACTCGAGGGGGCCTGACGAATGGCTGAACACGGTTAAACTCATTCACGTTAAATGGAAGGGAGTATGGCCCGTTTGAAGGAGCACTTCAATTCGTAGGCCGTTTGCACGAAGGGGCTCGGGCAAAAGCTTCCGCAAATCTTCTTACCTCCGTTTCGAATGAATATAAATGTAAACACAGTTTTTGTGGCTCAAACCGAATCCGCAGCTTCGTGCACTAAGGCGAAGCCAATGTAGTACCGAAGAAAAGTGGAGGCTTGCAAACATGTGCGGGAAGAACGAAGAGAAGTATGAAAGAAAAAAAGGGTTCGTGTTTCAGGAGGGAACGAAGAAAAGATTGTAGCTTGTACAGGTCGAGTGAACGTGACACCACGAACGAATGTAGTGGAGATAATTGGAAGCCAAGCGAGGAGTTCGACCACGTCTTTTTCGGAACGCACACGTCCCGAGCCACTTGGCCGATCACGTCTTGGGATGGGACAGCAGCGGAGCAGCGATTAGGGCGTATACTGTATAAGCGCTCTCCAGTTACATCTGCTTCACTGGCAGAAACATGTCCGTGTAGGACAGCGGGGGGTGGTTCTTTGATGTCTACTAGATGCACCTTCGCTCGGTCAAGCCCGAGTGGGCCGCATTGCAACGCGCTTAGCGAGAGCAGCACCGTGGGGTTGTTGTCAAAGAGCTACGTGCAAGGGCATGATTATCTGTAGCTCTTTTTTATGATGAGGTGCTCCGCTCTTCTGATACAGATATCCGTTCCGGAGTCCAGCGAGTGTACAAGAAAGCTGTCTTGACACGGCTTGAGGCTCAAGCGATTGGTTGCGGCCTCGGGAGCACCTCCGAAGTGCACTGGATATTTCTTAGCTCTTTCCGGTTTTTTTTTACATTAGAGAATGACTTATGTTTGTAATTTTTTTGCTAAAGTTCGTCGTGACTCGTCGAAGCAGTTCAGACGATAGAGTGAAAAAAAAGGGGGGGAGGGAGGAGGGTCCGTCTCTCAAGTGTAGAGTGGCGCGGCTTAGTTTGAGGTCGTTAGCTCGATCTCAGCCACGGTGGTCAAATTGGATTGTTTGAGCAAGTGTATGGATATGTGTTCATGCATAAGCGAGTGTGCAGGAGGAAGGGAGGTGGTGTGGCAGCCGCCTGCATTACTCATCTAAGCGGGGCGCCAATTCTGTCTCATACTTTTGCACAGTCGGACCTGCACCGGTATTGTTTAATGAGCAGGGATGTGTAAGTATTTGAGAATAGTAGCGGCTGAACACTCTCAATGTTGTACTTTAGTTACCGTTCTCCTTCCACCTATAGCCCCGGAATGCAGGTGACCAAGGCATGGCGCCATTCTGAGGGGCACGTCATTATTTAATGTGCATACGTCGGAAAGGTTGCTTTTTTTCGGAATTCGCTAAGAGAGGATTGGGGGGGAAGTTGTTGCGGTATATTTTGCCCCATTCCTCCCTCCTTCCCTCTTATCGAAGAACGCTGCGTACGCCAAAGTGCATGTTTGTGTATGTGTGGGCATTTGTGAACGTGTGACCTCGTACTCGTGTGCATCTGTGCACGTGCGCACATGTGTGAAAGGGAAAGAGTGAGAATGCGAAAATGTTCATGTACGTTAAAGCGGCAATGATGGCAAAGTTCTGAGCTATAACTATGCATTGAATGTTAGTCCGTATTCAAAACAAAAAAGATGTAAAAAAAGTGAGCGTATAAAGTGCAGCAGACAGCTATTTGCTGAATATGAAAATATTGCATTCGAATCGCACAACTTTGCGGCGGCTAGTCGAGGAAATGAATATACGACCCAGTAAAGAACCACTCGGTCAACGACATGAAGCTTTGTGCCCGCTGTAAGCACAGGAAGTGTAATAACAAGAAATGAAAACCCGCCATGGTGTATATGCTTCCTTCACGTGCCCGTCAGCTGCTTTTTATGACACGATAGGAAGAACTGCGGGGGCGATCCAACGTCAACGTCCAAGCTGGGCCTTTGGTTCCCAGTACGCGCGTACATTGCGCGCTCGCGCTGTTTCAAAGCAGGTGACACTGCGGTCGCTCCTAATTTTGTGACCTTGTGCAGTGCACGCTAAACTGCTGTCGTATAGTGGCCAGGAGGTGCTTAGAAGCAGCGCTTTCAAATTGAAAAATTTTGCTGAAACGTCTGCCTAAAGCCCGATTCCTCGTCATAGTGGGACTTAGGTCCTTGGCCTGACGCCAGCAGCACAAATGTGATTATAGGAGTCGGCGTAGCGTTCTTAGAAGCCACTGGACTGTATGCACGTCTTTAGAGTAACAAGACCATATTCTCATCTCCTGACCTTATCATCGTAATTAATCATCATTCTTTCGCTCTTCTGTCACACTTCCCCAGTGTAGAGTAGCAGGCCAAAGGAAACTGTAACTCAGACAGACCTCTATACTTTTCTATCAATAAATTCTCTCTCTCTCTCTTCCTCTCTCTTGTTCACACCTGAATATTGCGGAATGGTTGTTTGAGGGCTTCCTTCAGAAACGATCAAACGAACAAAAAAGAAATCGAAGTGGTTGGAAATATTTTGATGCCCTTTGGGTAACCACGAAGGTACGAGGAGGGCTCTAAGCGGGATAGCGCACATGGTTCATATGAAGTGGAGACCGGCAAGGTAGATTTTGTCCAGTGTCACTTTGTGCTCTTTATGCTATGCCAGAAAAAAGAAAGAAAAAAAATGCTAGAGGGGGAAGTACACGGGTCTATGCCGCCCATGACTACGTCATCGGTGCGAAGGTATACATTCAAAATTGTTACAAAATATGCCGATATTTATTTGCAGGACTTGTCCATTATGCGCACGTGTTCTAGCAAAACAAATATTTATTGTTGCTTATTTGGTAAGGGTGCCTTACACGATAAAGAGAAGACAATACTGCGGGAAGGACGCGTGAATAACAGTGAAATTCAAGATATCGTGACATCTCCGTCCCTCGTGTGGCACAAGAAAAAAAAAAAACCCAGTCGTGAAAAATAGCTTTTCAGAATCAATGCGATAGATCTGATCGCGCTCCGATTCATATTTCTTTTAAAAAATCTTGAATCGGAGCGCGAGCTCGTGGAACGAACTCGCAGTTCAAACGAAAGTGGTCGGCAGTAAATCGCACGGGTGACCGAATGCCGCATTCGATTGTGCCGGCTGCCTAAAGTTGTGTGAAAAAAATGTCCCCTATGAAAAAAATAATATAAAACCATTTCTCGCTGCTGCCGAAGAAAAGAAATCGACCGGGGTCAATTCCTTGACAGCTGTTGGTGGAGACGCGCCACCGAAGCGGTGAATAAGGGCGAGCCGAAAAAACGACGCGTTGTCCTGCTCTCTCAGTGCATCGCTTCTATTCCCAGCTATTGTTTGCTCGAGTCGAGCGCCGCACGACAGTCACGATCGATGAATGGTTCGTGAAAGGCTCTCGAATGTGGGTTCCCACTAAGTGCGCCTATGTTGAGCCATCGACTTTGTTTTGTTCAACTGCCTTTAGCAGTGTTCGGAATGTTCGCATCTATCTATCTATCTATCTATCTATCTATCTATCTATCTATCTATCTATCTATCTATCTATCTATCTATCTATCTATCATCTATCTATCTATCTATCTATCTATCTATCTATCTATCTATCTATCTATCTATCTATCTATCTATCTATCTATCTATCTATCTATCTATCTATCTATCTATCTATCTGTCTGTCTGTCTGTCTGTCTGTCTGTCTGTCTGTCTGTCTGTCTGTCTGTCTGTCTGTCTGTCTGTCTGTCTGTCTGTCTGTCTGTCTGTCTGTCTGTCTGTCTGTCTGTCTGTCTGTCTGTCTGTCTGTCTGTCTGTCTGTCTGTCTGTCTGTCTGTCTGTCTGTCTGTCTGTCTGTCTGTCTGTCTGTCTGTCTGTCTGTCTGTCTGTCTGTCTGTCTGTCTGTCTGTCTGTCTGTCTGTCTGTATCTATCTATCTATTTATTTATGTATTTATCTATGTATCTATTTATTTATGTATTTATCTATGTATTTATTTATTTATGTATTTATTTATCTATGTATCTATTTATTTGTCTGTCTGTCACCTACATTTAGCTCTCCTCGCCGTTTGGACAATGGGATCTGTACCGAAATTGCCATGGCATAACATGACTGTATGATGAGCATTAGTGTCTAGTCATAACATGAAACTCATGACATGATGTCATGATTTACATGTCATGGTCTTGCTGCTCCTGCGGAGGTTTCGCTCAAATGACATGGCAAAACTGGTATGGTATGACATGACTGCATGGCGAACATAAGTGACAGGCCCTCACGTAGAAATAATGAAATGCTTGTCATGTAAGAACATGACTACATGTCACGCTCATGATGCGCTCACGGCTGTTACGCTGGCTTCACATATACCAAATTTGGTATTACGTGACGTGAATGAATAGCGAAGGTATAGGGCAGGTGCAAACATGATATTCATGACATGTGTGTCATGTAAGAACATGACTATATGCCATGTTTATGATGCGTTCGCGCCCGTTTCGCCAACTTCACATATACCAAATGTCGTATTACGTGACGGGAACGGATGACAAAGGTAAATCACGCGTCCAAAAAGGATAATCATCACATGTGTGTCATGTAAAATGTGACTACATGCTACGCTGAGGCCTCGCCGCGGTGGTCTAGTGGCTAAGGTACTCGGCTGCTGACCCGCAGGTCGCGGGTTCAAATCTCGGCTGCGGCGGCTGCATTTCCGATGGAAGCGGAAATGTTGCAGGCCCGTGTACTCAGATTTGGGTGCACGTTAAAGAACCCCAGGTGGTCAAAATTTCCGGAGCCCTCCAACACGGCGTCTCTCATAATCATATGGTGGTTTCGGGACGTGAAACCCCACAAATCTAATCTACGCTGATAGTGAACTCACAGCCATTTCGCTAGCTTCACATACACCAAACTTGGTATTACGTGACGTGAACGGATGACGAAATAAATGGCATGTCCAAACATGATAATCACGACATGCGTGTCTGGCAAGAACATGACTACATACTTCGCTCATGATGCGCTCGCGGTCATTTCGTTAGCTTCAGATATACCAAATTTGGTATTACGTGACGTGAATGGGCGATGAGCACAAATGCCAGGTGCAAGTATGATAATCATGACATAGAAGTCATGTACAACCTAATTTACGTCTGCCTCGTTACGTTGGTCTGATTTTAATGTGACAATTCAACCTTCCTCACTCGTGCTTCACATATCATCGATTCCAACTGTACGTGGGATCTGTCAATTTTTTCATTCATGAAACTTCCTTGAAGATGCTGCCTGCGTCGGCGTTGTGATGTGAGAAAGTGGGGGAGCGTAGGAGAGGAAAGAGAGAGGGATGTGACGCGCATGCTTAATGGTGGTGTAAAAACGCCACTGGGAGGCATGCCTCGAGGAGGGAGAGGAGGGAGCGATCGTAGGCTAGCATACACTGCCTCGTCGGTGCTGCGGGGCGAGAGGGGGAGCATAGGAGTGGAAAGAGAGGGGGGACACGCATGCGCAATGGGTTTGTAAACGCCTCTAGGCGAGATGCCCAGAGGAGCGTGGGAGAGCAGAGCAGAGGGGCGCGCATGCACTGTCAGGGTGGTGACGCCGCACACCGGGTTGGGCTCGACTATAACACTTTTCACATCTAAAAGCACCGTTTGCGTTAATGCGATTCAAATCCACATCATTTGCAGTGAAATGGTGTCACTTGTCCGTTGGTGTCATTGGTTGTGCCTAATGTTATGCACCATTTAGTTTGACTTCAGAATGAAGAGTCCAAAACACGTCACTTTGCGTAACAATAACCGGGCTTTTGTGTGTTTGATCGAATATATGGGCGCGATGATTAAGAAGTATAATAGAATGGTTTGGCTCGATTGGTTGGCTGCATTCTTACTAGATTAGGCGGTGCGCTAGGCGGTCCAACTGAAAAGCATCATTTGCGGATGCCATCGGAAGGATCGAAGCAGGCGAGTGAAGAAGACGCATGAGCTGAGCTCGGAATCGGAGATAAATCTCGACGGATCAATGAACCCGACAGCTGTTCTGGGAAGATCTCGCAAGGCCTTGCCTGCAACCACATTTTCTCAGTTCTACCCTTCTATGTCCGCATCGAAGATTAATATATATATGCGACGCTATGATGAATTGGCGTCGTGGCCTGGCTCATACGCCATGTTTATTCCATCTCCTTCTTCTTCCTCTACTTTTCCTAACCATCTCTGCCTTCTTACGTCACAGGATTCCCCCTCCCCCAAAAGATGGCACCGGTTACAAACTACAACAAATTGAAGAAGATAATAAACAAAACAATGGCCAAGTTCACAGTTTCACGTCCCGACGGAGTTTTACAATCTCACTGAATCTTCAAGGTGGAGGGAGCAGTCCGGTGATTTCTATGACGACTCTGGTGGACGAGCTTGACTGTTGCGTCCTGAATGGCATAACCACACCCTAAACATATGAACTGGTGATGACATCGGTTGAGTTTTTGTGAGGAATGGACAAGGTTGGGAGTGTCTGTAGCAATTGAAGTTCGGATGTCGTCGGGGTTGTATTTTTCGTCGTGAATGGTGCCATCCCGATGCTCCTTGCTTGCGTGCTTCTCGACAGACTGTGATGGAGTGCCTGAGTGCTTGCGGTTTGCAAGCAGTGCTTCCGTGTCCTTCTCGGCGCTTTCTGTGGTGTTGCAGTCGGTGGAATAGCAGGCGCTGGGAGCGTTTCTGGCGACTTTTCTTTGTCCGAAAGTGTCTGACGTCTTGTTGGTTTGGAGATCTTATTTTTCGATGTTCTTCAACTGGTGGACGCGCTTCCATTGAATTTGGCGTTCACCGATGCCCTCGTTGCAGTCTCTCTCGTTGTTTGCTGAGTTTGTGAACTTCGTTTTGCTTGCTTTGCTGGTGCTGCTCAGGAGATGGCTGTAGTGGCACCCGTTCCGGAATGGGGCATTCATTTGGTTCGGTGTTTGACGCGTCCTGTAGACAGCTGATGAATGGTGAACTGTTGCTTTCACAGCTGATGAATGGTGAACTGTTGTCTTGCTTGTCGGGCATAGTTGGCAATGCGTCATCATTGCTAGCATGCTCTTCAGAGGCTTCGGTAACGAGGTTCATTAAGGGCGCTTCCGAAAGACAACTGTGTACGAGGTTTGATGTATCATGCACTTCTGAGTTTGTTCGATTCATGAATTTGTGAGCTCTGCATGTGGGCACCACAGGTGACATGGCATTACTAGGTTTGAACTGCACATTTTGGCAAGTCTGCGGTGCCATAGAAATGACACGAAGCTCTTCAGGGCCTTCTTTTTCGCTGTTCACTGCGAGTAGTTCTTGCGCCTGGTAGCGTGCAACGTTCGATGCGTCTGAGCCTTCTGCTTTTCTTCGACTGTCCAGTGTGTGTGTGCACCGCACGGTGATGAATGAACATGTCCGGAAAGAGCATGGCTTGGCAGGGTATTTTCGTGAAGCGTTAGGTCGTCTACCGAGGTTGCGGCGTCCTTATGAGGCAAATGGTGAGCGATAGGAGCGCTTGAAAAACCACGTGACGAAAATTCAGGTGGTGGACCCCGTATGCGAGACGAAGAGTGCAGGGCATCAGGCGGTTCAGCAATGTCTCGTGTAATATGCTGAAGCGATGACTTCAGAAATGCCGCCTTTCGTGTACAAGGGAGACGCGCTTGACGGTTGGGTTTTCCCCAATGTATGCATAACCTTCTGTAAGTAAACGCATGTGCCACTTCGTCTTGAGGCACATGTCAATTCGCGCTGGACTTTCGAATGCTTGAGGACTGCTTGGGAAATTGACGATAGTGTGCAGTTGTCTCTAGATGGTTGGCAATGAGTAAGTCTCGGTCATAGTCATTAAAACGGGTAATCATCTCCTCTTTGATTTTTTGCCATGACTCGTCGTTCTCGAATATGTGAATTAGGTAAAATTTGAATGCCTCACCGGTGACGTAGTCGCTGAAGTTCGTAACCATCTCCCGTTCCGACCATGATGCAGCGGCGGCATGGAGCTTGAACAGGTTGAACCAGTCCTGTACGGGTCCGTCGTCCGCTATCCGGTGTACTTAGGGATGTCAAGGTCGGCTGATGCTGCTGTCATGATGCTTGGTGGTCTTGATGTAGTGTTGGGATGTACTTTCGTGGTCCACGTTCAGTCACTGCGTCTTGCTGAGACGTTCGGAGATAGTGGCTGGTTGATGAAGTGGCCGCCAGGTCTTCATCCTGTCGACTTGTCGTAGCCTGGCTCATGTGCCATGTTTATTCCATCTCCTTCTTCTTCCTCTACTTCTGCTAACCATCCCTGCCTTCTTACGTCACACACACACACACACACACACACACACACACACACACACACACACACACACACACACACACACACACACACACACATATATTGTAACGACGGTAGTGGGCATGGAGCTCGAGGATAGAAAAAGAAGAAGACTTGCTGTGATCGCAGGCTTGCGTTCAGTTAGCCCTTGTGCTAAATAAAGCTCTCCTTCGCCGAGTTCGCCTGCTTGTTCAACAACCCGTTTCAAGTGGTGGAGGTGCTGGGTACATCTGGTCCTCACCCTGGAACTTCGCAGCCGCACACTCCAACGACCTCCTACAATGACTGATCCGGGGCCATCTCATGCTGCTACTCCAGATCTCGCACCTGTGCCTGTCTTCTGCGCTGGCGCTCTCCGGCAGCGCGACCCCCCCATATTCGGTGGCACAGAGGACCAAGATGTGGACAACTGGATTGCCGAGTATGAACTGGTGAGCGCCGTCAATAAGTGGAACGCAGCCGATAAGCTCACAAATGTGAGTTTTTACCTGACCGACGTGGCAAAACTATGGTACAGAAATCATCAAAGTGATTTCAGTACTTGGTCGGAATTGGCGAAAACCCTCGCGGAAGTCTTTGGCCGTCCTGCTGTCCGCCGCCTTCGTGCTGAACAGCGCTTGCGGGGCAGAGTACAGAGAGCAGATGAAACTTTCACGAGCTACATCGAAGATGTGCTATTTCTCTGCAAGCTCGTCGATTCGACTCTGGACGAGGCAGGCAAGATCAAGAACATCATGAAAGGAATCGACGACGGTGCATTCCAAATGCTGGCTGCGAAGAGTCCCCAGACGGTCGCCGAGGTGATTCAGCTCTGCCAAAGCTATGATGAGCTGCGTAGGCAGCGCGCTTCCACACGTTGCGCTGCTCAAGACACCGCGGACATCTCATCCCTCGACTATCGCCATGACACCGCCGACCACTCTGCGTTGATGCCAGTCATAAAGCAATTCATACGCGAGGAGGTCGCCCGGCAGCTATCTATAATCACAAGACCTACCGAGCCGATGGCACCCTTGTCGCCTTCGCTTCGCCAGGTAATTCGATTGCAAGTTGCCGAAGCATTGCCGCCAGCTCAGGCTCCCCAAACTGTTACCGCACCACTAACGTATGCAGCCGCAGTTGCTCAACCACGTGCGCCAGCGTCTCC
Organism: Rhipicephalus microplus; assembly: GCF_013339725.1. Taxonomy (NCBI): domain Eukaryota; kingdom Metazoa; phylum Arthropoda; class Arachnida; order Ixodida; family Ixodidae; genus Rhipicephalus; species Rhipicephalus microplus. Next base: position 132,986,015 of record NC_051165.1, read on the forward strand.
GGCCATCTACGAAGCTACTCGCCACGTTTATTCGTCGACCCCACCTTCCCGCTCGCTGACCGTCCCGTCTCCGGCTGTATATGAAACAGGTCAGAACGTTTATATGACGCCGCCCCCTGCACGACCATTTACGGTACCTTATTCAGCGAACAGTGCCCCTATCGTCAGCCAATGGCGCACTCCAGATAACCGGCCGATATGTTTTTCATGTGGCATCCCAGGCCACGTAGCTCGTCACTGCCGTCGTCGCAGCTTCTCTTCTCACGACATTGCAGGGGCCTCACATTACATGCCCACCATGCCCACTCAGCCGCGATATCCCGTTCCTGCCAATCCACCTCTAGACGTACGTCCCGGTCGCCGACCATCCGGCGCAAGCCGTTCACCTTCTCCTCGTCGTCGATCTATTTCTCCGATGTTACGTCGCAACAGCCCACCGCGAGGGGAAAACTGACGGGCGTAGTTCCGGAGGCAAGAACTGCGTTGGCAGCGAAAATTTCAAGACCTAACTGCTGTCCCCCGAACGAAATCGAACTCTATATTGATGGCATTTTCAATATATATACTGTAACGGGGTTTATTTGCAGCGCAGAACGCAGAAAGCGAAGCAGTCAGCAGCGTCCGGCCAAGCGCAGCAAGCACGAGCTTATGCATATGGCGATGCCCCTGATGCGCCGAGAAATGCCGCTGAAGCTCCTCCTCTTCACTACAATCGCCCTCCGCACAAAAAGATGCCATCCTGGCGAATTAGGGAGAACAAACGACTAATGGGTCGTAATATGGCTTGAGACGAGAGACGTGGACAGTGTCGCGGCCGCGGTAGCGTAGGTCTGTAGATGGGTTGATGGGCTCCACGATATAGTTGACGAGTGACGTTTGCTCTACAACACGGTATGGCCCGATGTATTTGGGAAGAAGTTTTGCGGAGCGGCCAGGCGCGGTAGCAGGTGCCCGAAGCCATACCAATGAACCAGGTGGAAAGTTTGGAGCCGAACGGTCCCCAGTCTGGCGGGATCGCTGCTGCCACTGGTCCTCGGTAGACGAAGAGCGAGCAAACTGGCGGCATTCTTCAGCATGTCGGGCAGCTTGGGACAGAGTTGTACTTTCGGACTCATAAGGTTTATATGGAAGAATAGTGTCTACTGTATTTGAAGGTTCTCGTCCGTACAAAAGAAAGTATGGCAAAAACCCAGTAGTAGCTTGTACGGTGGTATTATACGCATAGGTGACGAACGGGAGAACTTGGTCCCAATTTGAATGATCAGAGGCGACGTACATCGACAGCATACTGCCAAGAGTACGGTTGAAGCGCTCCGTCATGCCATTAGTCTGAGGGTGGTACGCTGTACTTGTGCGGTGCACGATTCGGCATTCGTTGAGTAATGCCTTCAAGGCGTCAGAAAGAAAGGCGCGGCCTTTGTCACTTAAGAGCTCGCGAGGGGCACCATGACGCAAAACGAAACGTTGCAACAGAAACGTTCCAACTTCACGGGCTGTGGCAGTCGGCAGCGCGGCTGTTTCGGCATAGCGTGTCAGATGGTCTATCGCAACAATAATCCAGCAATTACCAGCTAGAGTTGATGGTAGTGGTCCGTAAATGTCAATGCCGACGCGATCAAAAGGTCGACTAGGACAAGGAAGAGGTTGTGACGGGTAGACTTGCCCGGGAGGTAACTTTTGTCGTTGGCACTGAGCACACGAGCGAATGAATTTCCGCACGTAGTTATACATGCCATGCCAATAAAATCTGAGTAAAAGCCTAGCGTATGTCTTGAAGAGGCCTGCGTGGGCGCACTGTGGGTCCGCGTGAAAAGCTTCGCAGATAGCAGCTCGAAGATGGCGGGGTATCACAAGGAGACACTTGCGACCGTCAAAAAGGTAGTTGCGTCGATAAAGAAGATCATCCCTTAGGCAAAAGTTGCTAGCCTGGCGGCGGAGAGCGCGAGACGGCGAAGGAGTGAGAGGATCAGAAAGAATGCTTATGAGGCCACTGATCCAGGGATCTTTTCGTTGTTCCACCGTCATGTTGCGCAAGGCGGATGACGCAAGTGCAGGCTCGAGGGAAGAGAGGCAAACGCCTTCATCCGATATGGGTGAGCGAGAAAGGGCGTCGGCGTCCGTGTGCTTACGACCAGATCTGTAAATAACGCGGATGTCGTATTCCTGAAGTTTGAGCGCCCAGCGAGCAAGTCATCCGGAAGGGTCTTTAGGTGTAGATAGCCAACAAAGGGCGTGGTGGTCAGTGACGACGTCGAATGCGTGACCATACAGGTAGGGGCGAAATTTTTCAAGGGCCAAATAATAGCTAAACACTCTTTCTCGGTCACGGAGTAGTTAGCCCCGGCTTTCGTTAAAATTCGGCTTCCGTAGGCGACGACATATTCATCGAACCCTGCCTTTCGTTGCGCGAGCACAGCCCCAAGTCCAACACTGCTGGCATCAGTATGAACCTCCGTGGGAGCGGCAGGATCGTAGTGGCGGAGGATGGGTGGTGAAGTCAGCAGGTGGCGTAATTTGGTGAATGCATCGTCGCATGCTGGTGACCAGGTGGAAAGGTCCTTGTCGCCGCTAAGAAGGTCCGTAAGGGGCGCACATACGGAAGCAAAATTTCTAATGAAGCGTCAGAAGTATGACGACAAGCCGACAAAACTTCTAAGTTTCTTCAAGTTCTTTGACTTCGAAAAATCGGCGACTGCTCGAAGCTTGGCGGGGTCGGGAAGTATGCCGTCTCGCGATACGACGTGGCCAAGAATGGTGAGCTGCCGGGCACCAAAACGACACTTCTTGAGGTTGAGTTGAAGGCCGGCGTCGGTGAGACGTGTGAGGACGTGCTCGAGACGATTTAAATGGGTGTAGAAATCGGTGGAAAAGACAACTACGTCATCGAGGTAGCATAAACATGTGTTCCACTTGAGGCCTCGTAAAATAGTGTCCATCATTCTTTCAAAAGTGGCTGGAGCGTTACAAAGGCCGAAAGGCATAACGGTAAACTCGTATAACCCATCAGGTGTGACAAATGCTGTTTTCGGTCGGTCAGATGCTTCCATAGGAACTTGCCAGTATCCGGACCGTAAATACAGCGAAGAGAAGTATTCTGCTCCCTGCAAACAGTCAAGGGCGTCGTCTATTCGCGGTAACGGGTAAACGTCCTTGCGGGTGATCTTGTTTAAACGTCGATAGTCCACACAGAACCGAATGGAGCCGTCCTTCTTCTTAACAAGAACGACCGGTGACGCCCAGGGACTGTTAGAAGGCTGTACAATACCCCGCTGGAGCATGTCAGCAACCTGGTCGTCAATAACACGGCGCTCCGACGCTGAGACTCGGTAGGGGCGCTGCCGTAGAGGCGTATGGCTTCCTGTGTCAATCTTGTGAGATATGTTCGATGTGCGACTGAGGCCAGAAGCGTGGCTGTCAAAAGAAGTACGAAACTTTTGCAGCAGGTTCACTAACTGGCTTCGTTCTGAAGAAGACGTTGCGACATCGATGGAGCGGTGGAAAGCGTCAAGGAGTGACTGGTCAACAACAGTGTCAGAAATGAGTGCGCTGAGGTCCGTAGAAAGTAAACTAGATGGAGCGTCAAAAATGCAACGTGCGTCGATCGGATGCACGTGACCGAGACATTCACCATCGAATAAAGGTAAAGGCCCTTCTAGCGTATTGTACACGAGCGTCTTCGTGACGCCATGGTGGAGAGTAAGGAGAGCAATGGGCTGTGGAGAACATTTGCGTTGAATGAACAGGGCAGAGGGCGTAAATAAAACATCGCCGTCTGAAATAGCGTCACACGACACAGTCACCAGCAGAGAAGAGCGCGGTGGTACGGTGGTGTTGTCGGAAACAAACAGTTTATAACACGGCAGAGAGGCTTCGACAGCGTCTACATCAGGAAGTGCAGATAGCTCAAGTTCAGCGTGACAGCAGTCAATGACGGCATTATTATTCGCAAGGAAGTCCCAGCCGAGTATCATGTCATGGTAACACGAGGGCAGCACTACGAATTCGACGATATACACAATCCCTTGGATGACGACTCGTGTGGTACAGGCTGCGAGAGGTGCTACACTTTGTGCGTTAGCCGTTCTAAGAGAGAGGCCGGATAATGGCGTCAGAACTTTGCGGAGTTTGCGGCACAGGTTGATGGAAACGACGGATAGAGCGGCACCGGTGTCGGCAAGCGCCATGACGACGATATCATCGACTGACACTTCAATGACGTTAGCTGGACAGGAGCGAGGACTTGTGCATGGCGACGGGGACGCAGTTCGTGCCTCGGGAACTGCGGCCATTAGTTTTCCTGGTCGGTGGGTCCGGAACGGCGACGCATAAGGGAAAGTGAACGTCGACGTGGAGATGGGGAGCGGCGGGTCGGGCCGTGTGGGCGATCAGAAGGAAATGAAAAGGAAGAAGGGCTTGAAGGCGTAGAAGAAAACTGAGGGTCGAAAGAGGGCATCCGTCGAATGTTCTGAGCAGCTTGGCGATGACGACAATAACGTGCCACGTGGCCAACACCACCACAAGCAAAACATATGGGACGGTTGTCGTGGGTCCGCCATTGGTGGGAGTAGACTCCGACTTGCGGCTGGGGGGCAGAAAACTGCGGCCGAGGTGGTATCGGCATAGGCGGCGGTGAATAGATCGGCGGCGAAAAGGGCGGCGATGAATACGTAGGCGCTGGCTGGAACGCAGGCTGTTGAGGTCGAGCAACGGCCTCGGCGTACGTGAGAGGTGCGGCGACTGGCGGCGGTTCACGAGCGGGAGGAAGAACTTGTGCGACCTGGTCTTGAATGAAGTCGCGGAGTGTAGACGTTGATCTGCGTGGTTGATCGGGTACGCAGGACATCAAAGAGAGCTGACGAGCGACCTCAGCGCGGATGAACTCTTGGATCTTGGAGAGAAGAGGGGCATGGTCTTCTCCTATGCCAAGGGTGGACAGGCCGGACAAAGAGTTGTCGAGCACCGAGGGACGTCGGGTGGAAAGACGTTGCCTGCGCAACTCGTCAAAACTCTGGCATAACTCGGTCAGTTCTAGGACAGTGCGAGGACTCTTATAAAGCAACATTTGTAAAGCGTCGTCCTCAATGCCCTTCATGATATGCTTGATCTTAAGCTCTTCGGACATGGACTCGTTGACTCGCTTGCAAAGGTCCAGAACGTCCTCAATATAGCTTGTGAAATTCTCACCAAGCTGCTGGGACCGAGTATGTAAGCGTTGTTCAGCACGGCGTTTGCGTACCTCAGGCCGCCCGAAAACTTGTGTGAGGCTGGTTTTGAAGACCGACCATGTAGGGAGTTCCGCTTCGTGGTTTATAAACCACAGCTTGGCCACGTCCGACAGGTAGAAGGAGACGTAGGCCAACTTGGCGGCGTCATCCCATTTGTTGTGAGTACTCACTCGCTCGTACATTGAAATCCAGTCGTCAACGTCCTTGTCTTATGTGCCTGAGAAAACAGGGGGATCTCGCAGACGCAGAGAACCGGCGCAGAGAACGGTAGGCGGTGCCGATGGAGGAGTTGGAGCGGCGCTTGCGTCGGTAGGCATAGTGGATGGTAAAATGCGATTCCGAAGCTCCTGGGGGATCGAAACCCAGCAGAATCCACCACTTGTAACGGGGTTTATTTGCAGCGCAGAACGCAGAAAGCGAAGCAATCAGCAGCGTCCGGCCAAGCGCAGCAAGCACGAGCTTATGCTGATGGCGATGCCCCTGATGCGCCGAAAAATGCCGCTGAAGCTCCTCTTCTTCACTACAATATATATATATATATATATATATATATATATATATATATATATATATATATATATATATATATATATATATAAGGACTATATGTAAGAAACAAAACTAGGCTGTGGAAGATGGAAGTGCGTGAAGCGAAATGTGATCTGTTCCACGTGTTCCTCCCTCCATTTTTCTCTACGTAGGCTCTGTTTTTATCAAAAAGAATAGGTAGGCCAGCTTTAGAAAGCCTGGAGAGAGGAAAGGAGATACAATGGTATGGATGTACAGATCAGTGAGTAGGGGTCACATCCGCAAATATTATTCAGTCATCGTTGCCTTTTTTTTTCTCATCTTATAGACGTTCACGAAAGAGTATAGAAAAGGTTGGTTCGTATTTATGCACTGAGATGTGAATGAGAGCGATAGAATTGAGGTTACAGTAAGCATGTGTAGGTGGGACATTTCCATGACAGCAATGATAAGAATATATGGGGTTTTATGTCTCGAAACTGCGGCACAATTATGAGGGATGTCATAGCGGAAGGCTATGAACAGTGCGATCTTCTGTGGTGTCATAACGTGCACAGTCATCATAGCACAGTAAAAGGGGCCCCTAGCATATTGCCTCTATCGAAATGCGACTACCACGGCTGGTAGGGAACCTAGCTGCGACCTTCGGGTTAGTAACTGCGCAGTGTAACGCACCGCGGCAGTGTGAACACATTTTAAAATAGAACCGCTTCATTATATTTCCCCAGAATGTAAAAACAAATCACAACCATAGCCTTACAAAGCGAAAGCCTCACATGGCTTATGACTGAGGTACGATATCCGAGGTGCGACGTCCTCCATCAGGGTGCGATCGGTCACCTGATGACGTCAACGCGAATGACACTCTTTAACACGTAACGGTGGCTCTGTGCGAGTTGTGGAAAACTTTTTCCCAGAAGCGTTGGCGTCGGCGTGTCTATATAAAAAGACTATGCGTGTGCAGATGGTTCTTGGCAGACGCCCTATGGTTTGACAGGATAACCGAAAGCGTTTATGGTTTTGAGCGCGAAAGGACACGAACAAAGAGAACACCAGTCGACACGTGATCGTACCCTTTTGCGCTGTCAACCACAAATCTAATACAACTAACCAAATCTTCTACATTTAATGAAAAGAGAGCCTGAGGAGAACGTTGCTGCCGGGCCTAGTGGCTGTGTCTATCGCACGACGACATCTTGGTAACAGGACAAGACCTGCAATTAGATCACAAGAAACTTAGTACACAGTGTCGTGGTCACGGTGTTTGGCTCATGGCCCGAACGTCGCAGGCTCAATGCTGGTCATAGTGGCCTCATTTCAATGGAGGCGACATGCTACAGGGTCGTGTACCTTGTGATGTCAGTGCGCGCTAAAGACCACCAGATGATCGAAATTTGCGGAGTCCTACACTACGCCGTCTATGATAATCATATCGTGGTTTCGGAACGATAAACCTAAGATATTATTGTTATAATTGAACATGGCGTGAACCGTAGAGTTTCATACAATAATACCTATAGGGGAATCTGGCACTGCGATCGTGTACCCCCATGAGAATTATGGCAAGTACAGGCTTTGGATTGGATTGTGTCAGCTGGTGAACAATCTACAGTTTATGTTTCGTTCTTCGTACGAGGGTAGTGGGGTGTGGTGAAAAGAGATGAAGCAGTACCTTTGTTGTTCGAATATGCTGAAGACCACTATATCTCCCAATTTGATGTGACGTTGGAGCTTTACGAGTCGCATTTGACAGTTTAAACGAACCATCGTCCACAACTTTGCACATAAATGTAGCGTCTCATGCCAGTGCAGAATATTACATTGATTTCATGCTGCTTCAACTGCGCGTCTTGCCTATACTCGTTCGAATCGACTACAAAACAATGGCAAAGCTAAGCAGACGCACCGTCACGCTTTTCCGACTCGACTTCGCGTTGGGGGAGCCCTCCACTACGGCGTCTCTTATAATCATATGGTGGATTTGGGACGTTAGACCATACACATCAATAAATCAAAACCCGTTCTTTACGCTAGTCGGTGACTTCAACATTGACATTATGAACCTTGAGACCTAGCTTCATTAGCATTCACTTCAGGAATCGGCTGCTAATTTTTTTACAGAAAAAGCTGTATAAAAACATTAGGCATCGGTGTCACGAGTAGTCTTCATTGGCTCTCCTATAAGTTACGTCAATCTCAGCGTCTTATACCTAGCAAGCCTGCCATTAGCTGCGTTGTGAGTGACGTCGTCTATTCTGTACCAACTGAGGCACCGAGCACACGCATTTCTACTGAAAACTTCCACATAAGTAAGCCACGGACAACACTAGAAGAACGCTGACAATAGAAACGTTAAAGAGTTTGCATTCGGTGACGTTCACCGGCCGCCGGATATAAAAGCACCACCGCCGCATCTGAACGTCAGTGGGCAAGGAAACAGCGAAGCTTCGACGATGCTCATTCGTCGTGTTTTATTTGCGCAGTTCTTCTACGCCAGCTTGGGTGCTTCAATTTGCCGCGCTGCTACTGTGCCTGACTTCCCAACCCCGGTGTCCGGAATACAGTTTCTACCGCTGGAACAGCACATGGACGCTACAGTTTGCGTGCTCACAGACTGCCCCATCGCCCCAGTAGACGATGGTCACGGCCTGTCGGTGAAGGCACCCACCCCTTGCACTGATAATGCCTCGCTTCACCGTCCATCGTTCGGCAGGTTCCATTCCGTGACGTCACCGGCCGCGGATATAAAAGCACCACCGCCGCATCTGCACGTCAGTGGGCAAGGAAACAGCGAAGCTTCGACGATGCTCATCTGTCGTGTTTTCTTTGCGCAGGTAAACTACCTCCAAAATGCTTACTGCTTTCGCTCTGATAATCGCTTCTTGCTGCTGTTTCCTTGCCCATTTGACTGTTCTGATGGTCTTGCTACGAAGTGCCTTTCATTGCGTTCGCATCTATTCCATTGCATTTGCACACTGCTTCAGAGCGGGGATGTAGAAACAAATCCAGGCCCTCAGAGACAGGCAAAGTCTAGTTCAGCCAACAAAGGCAGTAATATTGCTTCAAGCAGCAGTTCTGCCATTAACCTTTCGGCAATGGATAACAACGAAAGGCTTGAGGAGACAGACAGCATTGCTTCTGTTAAAAGCATGTTGAATGAGCTACTATCAGGACAGAAAAAACTGGCTGACGATATAGCTGAAATCAAGCAATTTCATCAATCCGTAAATTCTAGATTTGATGCCCTCGAATCTCGAGTGGCTTCTCTTGAATCAACCTCCGTATCAGCGGCTGTTTCTGAGGGGACCTGTTCCCTAAAACAAGAACTTAACTCAGTGAAATCCATCGTGGAACAACTTACCGCAAAAAAATGATGACCTAGAAAACCGATCCCGGAGAAACAACGTTATTTTTCATGGCATTTCGCAAGAACCCGAGGAAACAAATGCGTCACTGCTTTCAAAGGTGTCACAGTTGATTACAGATGAACTTGAAATGGAATGCCCGCGAATCGAAAGATGCCATCGCTTAGAGAACGGTAGCGAAGGCCGTCCTCCTCCTACTATCATTAAACTCCTCAATTTCAACGACAAAGTTGCGATTATGAAAAGTGCCAGGAACATCGAAGACCCAAATGTTCGCGTTACTGAGGATTTTACAGCTCGCGTACACATAATACGTAAAAAATTGTGGGAAGCAACAAAGTCTGTGAGAGATACTGGCACAAACGTTCGCATTATCTACGATCACGTCTTCATTGACAATGTTCGTCACGACTGGGACAATGCTTCTGTCTCATTCGGACCAACAGCCGCACAAAAGGTATTAAAACTGCACTCCCTCTTCCCGGTCCTCGATGACTACCACAACAGAAGAACGCTAACTTACACCTCTTAAACATCAATGCTAGAAGTATAGTAAACAAGTTTGCTGATTTCTTATCAATAATTTTAGCACATGGAGCGCACATTGTTGGTGTCACTGAGACCTAACTGCATGAGAGTATCCATGATAGTGAAATCACTCCCCCTGGATTTACCGTACTTCGGTCGGACAGGTACAGTGGGCGAGGAGGCGGGGTGGCACTTTTTTTTCGTTCAGACTTGAAGTTTCGTGCAATTCAAGGGCCTATCGGACTAGAGTCAGTGCGGTGCAAGTTTTACTTTGAGCACATCACTATCATAATAGGCGTTTTTTACCGACTTCCGGGATCGTCAGCGGATTCTTTGATCACCTTGACAAATTTTATTAGTGAGCATAACTACAGTAGAGGAAATATAATCCTTATGGGAGACTTTAACGCGCCTGGAATTCAATGGTCCACCCTGTCTTTAAGCAATTCGCCCTCTCTAACAGACACAGAGCTGCTGAAATTTTCTGTTTCTCGGCCTAACTCAAGTTGTTCGAGAATTTACAAGAGAGTCTGCAGTTTTCGATTTAGTCTTTGTTAGCCCTACTCTCTTAGAAAGCACGTTTAACTGCCTTGTCACTGAAGGAATTTCCGATCATAAAGCCGTTTTCGTCTCACTCTCATGTCGTGTACCCACACCGAATATTGTGTATTCAACTCATCATGACTTTAACCGTGCAGATGACATCAGTATCCTTACAGTTCTAGAGTATTCATTTGAAAATTTGGAACGGCTTAGTGAATCTAGCGACGTCAACGATTTGGTTTCTTTCTTTGAAAGTCTTGTGCATTCTTGTATCACCCACTTTATTCCAATAAAAACTAAAAAAAAATGTCCGGTTGCCATGGATGACGAGGGAGTTGTTACAACTGACACGTCGCGTAAAAAAGGTTACATTGTTCGATTAGACGTCAGACCTCCCCGTCACTAAATGAGTTCAATAAACTTAAAGAGAAATTAAGAGCCAAAACTAAAGCCGCCAAAGATTTCTATTACCAAGTGACAATGAAAAACCTGATGGTAACAAATCCAAGAAAATTTTGGAGCTCCATCTTGCCGAGTTCAACGGAACCAAACACAATGGACATTCATGGAGCTTCCACAAGTGATCCTGTCACAGTAGCCAATGCATTTAATTCTTATTTTAAATCTGTTTTCACCATTCATAATTTTCAAACACCTACCTTTTCACTGGCCAACCCTGCACCTTCAATTGGTGACGTATGTTTATCTGAAGAAGGCATTCTAAATTTGATACTTAACTTAGACACTAAAAAAGCCCTGGCCCGGATAATATTCCCAACAACTTTTTAGTACGATACGCTTCATGTACAAGCCGCTACCTTATGATAATATACAAAAAATCCCTAGCAACAGCAACAGTTCCATTATCATGGCAGCTTGCTAAAGTACTCCCCTTTTTTAAAGCTGGCTAATTACAGGCCTATTTCCTCGCCGGCTAATTACAGGCCTATTTCCTTGACATCTCACTCATACAAAATATTGGAGCACGTCATATACAAACACATGGTAGAATTCCTGGAAGCTAATAATATTCTAAACCAGTTTCAACACGGCTTTAGACGCGGTATCAGTACAATCACTCAACTTACCGAATTTAGTCATGATATTATTGAAGCCATTGACTCGGGTTATCAGGTAGATGCTATTTTTATTGACTTATCGAAAGCTTTCGATACAGTTCTCCATTCCAAACTTTTACTTAAACTTAATTTCATAATAAAAAACCCGCTGCTCGTAGGTTGGATATCTAGTTTTCTCTCGCACCGCTCGCAGTATGTATTTTTTAACTCAACGGCATCCAGTACCGCTGATGTAACTTCAGGTGTTCCGCAGGACTCAGTACTTGGACCCCTTCTTTTCTTATTATTTATTAATGACATGTCCGGTAAAATAACGTCTCAGATTAGGCTATACGCCGATGACTGCGTGATTTATCAAAAAATTACTTCTGCTGAGGATCACGAGAAACTGAACAACTCATTTTCCAATTTTCGCACTTGGTGCCAAACCTGGCAAATAAATGTAAATTTCCAAAAAACTGTGTGCATGACATTTTCTACTCGGTCATCCGCTCATCTATTTCCCTACTCATTCGATGGTTGTCATTTAACAAGAAAAATGGAATATAAGTACCTCGGCCTTCATTTCACTCACATGTCCTGGTCCAAACACATTGATATTACGTATAATAAAGCCCTAAAGAGATTAGGTTACTTACAGCGCATTCTCCGTGTAGCACCAAAAGAAACCAAGCTCTTAACATTTAAAACGTTAGTACGGCCATTACTCGAATACGGTTGTGTCGTGTGTAATCCACACAAAGCGTCCGACATTGCAAAACTAGAATCCATAAAAAAAAAGCCGTCCGTTTTATCTGCCGAAGATATGACCGGGATTTTTCGCCTACGACCAACTTAGCACCTTTGGGTTTAGCTCCTTTATCTGCCAGGCGCCATTCAGAATGCTTAAAGCTCCTGTACACCTTGATTAATTCGCCGCGCTTGTCCTCGCTCCACAGGTATCTGCAGTTTGCCACACCACCCTATGTTCACACCAGGAGTCAACATGCGCTAAATATTACGCCACTTCACCCCAAAACTGATTTGTTTAAGTATAGTTTTTTTCCCTTCACTATTGAGCTCTGGAACTTGCTACCCGGCGATACCCGCGGGCTCCCTTTGGAGCAGTTTCTGAGTGCAATATCACATGCGTAGATATTTCCATGTTCTTTTGCTTTCTGTGCTCTTGCTCTGTTCATTCTGTACCTTGTGTAGTACTATGAACCACAAATATGTGCCATATGCTCATGTTTTTGTTTCTGCTTGTTATCACCTGATCATTTGTATGTCCACTCCTGCAATAGCCCTAATAAGGGCTGCAGTATGTATAAATAAAATAAAATAATGCATACTTTCGTGCAAAAACAAGCATGTTCGTTGTGAAGTGCTGGGAAAATATTTCATTATATCTTGATGTGAAATCCGGAACGCTATGTCAGAGCGATGCACACCCTGGTGCTTGAATTTCTCACTCTTACCTCATAGTTACAGAAAACTATTGCGATAAAGGTTATGTACAAAAGAACAAAAAAAGTTTCAAATGCAAATAGTTTCATATCACTTTGTTTTATACTCGGCAAACAAGTGTTGCGAACCTCAAGAATGTAATCCATCCGAAGCAGATTCGAAGCCTGCATTTCCCATAATTCCCATGGGGGTACATGCGCTGTTGAAGGAGCCCGCAGAGACACTGGTGCCAGATTCTCCTCTAGATATTATTGTATGAAACTCTATGGTGTGTACAATGGAAGACAAATAACAGTGGTGCCACACTTGTCATTTTGATTGCAATCAGGATCAACGCGGATAGATGTCTTGATCACGATGAACAATCATTGCTGCTGCTTGGTGTAAGCTACTCTGGATAGAATTCAGCACAGATGCCAGTCAAATCGCAATCTGGGAGCCTGACCTGAATGCACAAATCGCGATCATGTTGATTATGATTGGGCCTTATCCCAAGTAAAAGTGGCTGTGTAGCAGAACCTGTTTCGGACCGAGATTAGATTAATTCGGATCGTTTTTGATCGCGATCGAAATTGGGTGTGTGCACACGTTCCAAGACGTCAAAGGAGGAATTGAATTTTGTGTGATTTTCACTCTTCAATAGGTTGGCGCTAAGGCTATTACCTTCAAGAATTGTTAACAATAGTGCAATAGAGCCCGCATAATTTGGTATTGCGTCTTAGTAGTCGGCACTGTGTTTGCCTTTAGACCACGCTACGCGTGGGTTTAATGTTGCTCAGCGATTCAGCGCTCCTCCTTGGAAGTTGTGTGTTCACATTTTTTATTGACACTATGTAAAATGTTGGCAAACAAATAAGGCACTGGCTACTCCTTAGCTTGTGGGAATGTCGAACATACAGCCTTCAGGGTCCGAAACATCTGAACATAAGAAGTCCGCAGCACATACAATCGAAGGACTTAAGTAATACCTCCTTATATAAAGTATTGAAGTCACACATCATGTACGTGAATTATCACGTGAAGACATAGCATAACAGTCAAGACAACATTGGCAGCAGTAACATTTACGTATGTGGACGTTGATGCTAAAAAAACAACAACAAACGCACAGAGTACCCTGTAAGATTGTTCGACTACAGATTCGACTCAAAGGTGAAAGCCATCTTCTCTGTACATTCAGCCGATGCATTGATCATCCTGCTCATCCACTCTTCCAAAGATTTCTGCACCTGAAATGGTCCTGCACTGCCTCCAAGGTCACGGGCACCCCACCTGACTTTGCAGTGCCTCCGTCATCGGATCACCTTTGACCATGTTACGATGTGATGTGTCGACGTCCTCATGTGAGGTTACTTCATGTAACGTCAGTGCGACGTCACGTTGACATCACATTTTGACTATCTGTAACGTCATCTCGTGATTAGAAGCTACGCTTTCACAGCGAAAGCTGTTATGAGATCACAACTCGGGTCACGCGCAGTTGTCCTCAGCCGCCACCGCCACCACTGGTGTCCGTGACGACATCGCGCGAAATTAGAAAAAAAAACTAGCACTAAAGACACAGGGGGGCTTGAAACCCAGGTCTGCTGGCTGCCAGCCCAGTATTCTACCACTGAGCTACGCCAGTGCTTGTGACTTGTTGGCAAACTTGCCTTAGGCAGGCTTGATTTCGGGAAAGCAATCGCATTATCGCGACTTATAAAGAGTTTTAAAACAGCGAAAAAACAACCATTCGTCGCACAATGCGAATAGTGTAACGAGTGGGTCGTCCAATGCTCCAACCCATTACAAAATCTTGTTATTGTTCCCCTATCAACTGTGGCGCAGACACATTTCAGGCATAATTTCTCATCGCCGTCAGTCACTGCATGAAGAATTAGCACAAAATTTTTTGCAAGTGTTTAGCGGGTACCACGCTTCTCAGAAGAATGACGAAAAATAGCATAGTGAATGCTGGCCTACTACGCAAAACTTTTTATTATTAATGCCCTAGTGGGTATCAAGCATGTGTGCTTGCAGTAGTTATCCAATGAGTGTTTTGAAAATGCTCTAAAAGGCCGCTCTTCTAGCTGTCGTTGTGAATGTGCGTTTTTTTTTTTACACTCACACGATGTCCATTGTCGCTGTCATCGTTGGTCTCCGTCTGAACTAAACAGGCTTAAAATATACCGTACATAGAGCGTTCGAAGTGCAAATATGGTTTAAATACAGTTCTTACTTTGTACGTTTATTGATTTGTACTACAGGGTGTCCATCTGTCCAGCCGTCCGTCTTTCCGTTCGTCTGTCCATCCGTCCCTCCGCATTTCCGTGCATCTGTGATTCTCTCCACCCGTCCATCAGTTCGTGCATCTGCCCGTCCGTACATGGATTCTTCCGTCCGTTAGTTCGCCCGTCCTTCATGGCGGCGGCTGCTGCATTTCCGTGCATCTGTGATTCTCTCCACCCGTCCATCAGTTCGTGCATCTGCCCGTCCGTACATGGATTCTTCCGTCCGTTAGTTCGCCCGTCCTTCATGGCGGCGGCTGCTGCATTTTTGGTGAAGGCGAAAATGCTGTATACGACCGTGTGTATACGACCGTGTGTGTATACGACCGTCATGTTTTGGTGCACGTTGAATAACCCCAGGTGGTCGAAATTTGCGGAGCCCTCCACTACGGCGTCTCTCATAATCATATGGTGGATTTGGGACGTTAAACCATACGCATCAATAAATCAAAACTCGTTCTTTATGCTAGTCGTTGACTTCAACATTTACATTATGAGCCTTGAGACCTAGCTTCATTAGCATTGACTTCAGGAATCGGCTGCTAATTTTTTTACAGCAAAAGTTGTATAGAACATTGGGCATCGGTGTCACGAGTAGTCTTCGTTGGCTGTGCTATCAGTTGCGTCATTCTTAGCGTCGTATACCCAACAAGCCTGCCATTGGCTGCGCTGTGAGTGACGTCGTCTATTCTGTATCAGCCGTGGCACCGAGCACGCGCATTTCTACTGAAAACTTCCATATGAGTAAGCCACGGACAGCCCTAGAAGAACGCTGACAGTGGAAACGTTAAAGAGTTCAAATTCGCCGAGCTGATGATGTAGTCTGGGTACAACAACAGGCTCGGGAAGCCCAGTGCAAGCAGCAACTGCCTACCGATGAACCGTCAGCTTTTCAAGCCGCGATGTACTGTGAACGGGAATGCAAGTGCCTGTGACGGGCTGATCCTGCAAACCACGCCGCCGAGTTAGCTTGCGATGGAAAATGCTTGGAACAACGCCGGGCCGAACAAGCGGCATTGCGGGCACTGTACTCTTATACACCCAACTGCTTTTATACACCACATACAACCGTCCACAGCTGGAGTTCGCGTCAACATTATGGGAACCTCACTTCATCACATTAACCCAAGGTATAGAGGCAATACAAAACAGTGCTGTCCATTTCGTCTTACCTAATTACCACAGAACATTCAGCGGAAGCACCATAAAAGCGTCACTACAACTTCCGTTACTTACTGTTCGCAGGAAACATTCTCGTCTATGTCTTTATCAGAAAATTTACTATCATAGCCCACACATGTTTTCACTTCTGATACATTCCCCACCTTTCATATCAGCGCGTCTCGACCATCGTCACAAGGTTCAGGTGCTCAAGAGTAACACAATTGCCCATTATGATTGTGATTTTTGCCCAAGACCGCTATGGAATGTAACCAGCTTCCTGGCTCCATGGCAAGCATTCAAGGCCCCATACATATTAAAAATGCCTTGTTAAATTTTAAATACCTACAATTAGCCTTTGGGAAATTTTTTGTTGTACCACTGCGAATCACCATGAATACATACTGTGTGTATTATTGTACTTAACAGCTTTTTAGGTTATATGGTGTATAAACATTGTCAAGTTCAATATCATTTTTTACTTATTATGCATGGTTATGTATGATAGCTTTCCCCTCTGTCATGTACCTTGTACCTTAAATGTAAAATATAATAATAATAATAATAATAATAATAATAATAATAATAATAATAATAATAATAATAATAATAATAATAATAATAATAATAATAATAATAAAACGTTTATTTATGTGGCCAGGAACAACCGTGAAGTCGTTGTACTGGCGCACGAAAAAAAACAAATACAAAAGCAAACATTTGTAATAAAATATCAGGGATAAAAAAACGTTATAAAGTCCCACATATACAACTATGCGCAGGCCGAAAAAAAATGTCAATAGTGTACGAGGCTATGCAAGTACAGTGCAAAGCTCGGAGCAGAACAACGACTGGGAGCTGTGAAAAACATCGAGCACCAAAAGTAAGCATTTTAAAGACATTGTATCCTGCCAATGGCCGAATGTTCACAGAGGCAGGATGTTACATTAAAATGCCTATTCTCTCTGGTGAGCTTACGTGGAATCCTGAAATTAAGACAGTTGAGCAGAACAGGGCAGGATATAATACCATGCAGAAGCTTGTAAAGAAATAACAGATCAGCGTGATTTCGTCGGCAGCGAAGTGATGGCAATGATTAATAATCCAGCAGCGTTAGAACGAGATCGAGTCATTTCTAGCGAAACGATGGTTGGAAATACTTAGGAATGTTTTCTAGACTTGCTCAATAACGTTGCAGTGGGAATTAGAAATGCCATTGCGGATCACAGATGCATACTCAAGTTGAAGAAGACAAAACGCGGTGTACAATTTTCGGAACGGCACAGGAGAACGGAATTCTTTAGACATTCTGCGAACACAGCCTAGGGCGCGAAGACCCCGCAAAGCAACACGCTTAGCCGGAGCATAAAAGTGTAAGGCGCTATCAAAAAGTAACACCTAGATCATTGATCTCACATACCTTACACAACGACACTGAATTGACAGAATATAAAAATCACACACTAGATGTTTGTAGAGTGAACCATATTACCCTAGTTTTTGCAATATTTAGGCAGACAGACGTTATTGCTCCTGCACCATTCATAAAAAACACAAATGAAATCGCAGCAAGCGACAATCGATAACATGAATGAATTTCTGTAAATGTACTTATGTCATAGGTATACAAACAGAAAAGAATTCTGAAAGACGGAAAATACACCATTAACATAAATTAAAAAGAGGAGTGGGCTCAGTACCGGCCCTTGAGGAACCCCACTAGTAGCTTTATACAAAGATGACGTTTGGCCATTAACGGCAACGTAACATGATCTATCAAGAAGATAGCTATCGAGGAAATTCACAATTAAAGAATCAACATCAAAGTGGGCAAGTTTATACACAAGCAGCGAATGGCTGACAGCATCAAAAACTTTGCTAAGGTCGCAGTAAATAATGTCAACCAGTCCTCTCTGCAAAATAGGCGTGGAGACTTGCATCATGAAACTGGCAAGATTAGTGACAGTTGAGTGGCCAGTGAAAAACCCATGCTGATTCACAATGGATTTTTTACATCCAAAGACTGTCTTTTGTGAAAAGTAAGGTCAAAGATTTTTTATGCACCACGAAGAAGGGAAATAGGGCGGTAGTTCGATACGTCACTGTTACAGCCAGACTTATACACTGGGAAAACACGAGCAGTTTTCTATGTGCTAGGAAAAGTGGAAGCATGCAGACACCTAATTAATATGATAGTCATTACAGGTACAAGTACACGGCCATAGGCTTTTATTATGGCAGAGGGGATTCCATCCACGTAACAACAACAACAACAACAACAACAACAACAACAACGACGACGACGACGACGACGACGACGACGACGACGACAACAACAACAACAACAACAACAACGACGACGACGATGACGACGACGACAAGAAGAACAGGGACAGGGACAAGAAGAACAGGGACAGGGACAAGAAGAACAGGGAGGAAAAATAGAAAAGGCAGGGAGGTTAAACAGACAAGCGTCCGGTTTGCTACCCTGCACTGGGAATAAGGGAATGGGGATTAAAAAGAGAAAGAGAGGAGAGAAGCAGAACACTGGACGCACAAAGATGTACAGTCAGTCAGTCACTGAGGCCGGAAACTTTTGTGGCCAACATGACTTCAGAATTCAGACACGTGACAGGGAAATTGCGGCCTTGAAGAGGGTCATGGATTATCCGTGGGGACTATAGTGAAGTGCTGAAAACACTGGATTGAGAACCTCCAGTAGCCTCAGGGACGTTTGGATTGACGGAGTATTTAGCTTTTTCCAAAGCATAAATATAGTGTCCAAGCCCCACCGCGGTGGTATAGTGGCTCAGGTACTCGGCTGCTGACCCGCAGGTCGCGGGATCGAATCCCGGCTGCAGCGGCTGCACTTTCGATGAAGGCGGAAATGCTGTAGGCCCGTGTTCTCAGATTTGGGTGCACGTTAGAGAAACCCAGGTGGTCGAAATTTCCGGGACCCTGCACTACGCGTCTCTCATATTCATATGATGGTTTTGGGACGTTAAACCCCACATATCCAATCAAAGATAGTCTCCAAGAGAGATTGTAGTGTCGCAGTGATGTCCTGGTATTTTTCAGGCATGGCATGATTAACCAGCGCTGTCGGTGACTCGGTCAATGTTGGCTCGCTCTGCTGCGACTGTTCGATTCGCTGTGGATTGCGCTGTGGTTTTGACTGTGGTTGTGGACCTGGCTGTGGCTCTAGTTGCAGCTTTGGTAATGTCGTCCAAATATCAGTGTCCATGTGCTCTGGTGCGGTCCTGTCCTCAGAAATGGAGGTGGACACGCAAGAAAAGGAGGTCATGTCATTTGTGAACTATGTGTCACAGAGTCCGTTGAACCACTACGGCATCGGGAGCGCCGCATTATGACGACTGCTAAAGCTTCCCGACGGGGCGACAGGTCTCCAACCATCTGCTTGAGGATGTCCTTTTCCTTCTGTACCTTGGGGCAGTCATTTCACGAAGCGTCGTGGGACCCGAGGCAATTGTGGCACTTGAGTACCGTGGCGCTGCATGCAGGAGTCTGCAGCGTGTGCTTTGACGCAGCGTCAGCAAATTATCGGGCTCTGACACACGGCGCTCACGTGTCCAAACCTCGAACATTTGTGGCATTGAAGTGGCCTTGGGATAAACGGTCGTACAGGATGCAGAAAGTGGCCTATTTTGACATGCGAGGGTAGAGATTATCCCTTTAATGTTAGTTTTATATTGCGAGATGTGCCCATGCGAGACATTTGTATGATATCGATGCGATCAGCCACTGGTTTCACAAGACTGGTCAAGTGTGTGTTCGACACAGAGATGTCGACATCATAAATGACAGCAGTATTGGTACCACTGCTCAATAGGATGTACGAGTGAACTTTTATGCCATCAAGTTCCGTAATTTTACTCAGTGCGCTCAGTGGAGTCTCCTGTGCAAATAACAGCGTCAACGTGATGATTGCGGGAGCGCGATCGCCAGGGCGAACGCCCGCTTTGGGCGGGAGTTTCTCCGGCGACACTTTGACTACGGCGGTGACGTCTGTGACCATCTGTGGTTCGAGAACAACCACTGCGTATAACGCATTGCGAAACACCAGTAAAAGCTCGTTGCACTCCGTGACCCTGAATATGTGAGACACATTCTGAGGCTTTTGAAATAAACAATGTGTTAAGCCTAAGCCAAACGTGTGTCTAACCTTACTAATATCTAGCGAATAATTGGGAAATGCTTCAGTGCGGCGTCAGGTTTAATCCATGCACTGCTAAACACCGGGGCTGCACGTTTCAGCTTTTGCCGGTGAACCATTTGTATGGAGTGCGTGGGCGGTGATTTTTTCTTGCTTTATTTGTGCGTTTTTAACGTATGTTCTGCATATACAACCATATCTGTAGTGTTTCGCTGCTGATACAGTGAAGTCCTTACTGATCTAGTGGATACAAAAGAAAATGAAGTCTGGGTTTCTGCGTAATTGGAATAAGATTTCTTTGCGCTCTGCTGTTAAATTTGCGTGATTACGGGTGGTGCTATAAAAATATATCGTCTGAGGTCTTTTTATCTCCTAATCGTCCTTCTCAGACGCTCGTTCATGCTTTGCGAAATCGCAAGCAATTCAGAATAGAACACTGCATGGGCCAATTTTTCCTACCTGGCCCGACCCTGCCGAAAACCCCATGCTGTGGCCCGCCCGAGCCCGGCCCGTAGTTATCAAATATGGCCCGTACCAGGCCTGAGCCCGAAAGGTTTGGGCCCGGCCCGGCCATACCTGGCTCAGCCTGTTTCAGCCAATTGTGCCTTGAGCAGAAACGAGGCATAGTTTATACTTCGTTTATTCTGAATATACCTGCCACACTCAAGATATCTTCTAGAGTATTTGCAGAACCTTCGGTGTCACGAGTTTCTCTCGTACTTCATAAACTTTTCGTCAGAAACGCCAGTAACACTTTAGGAGAATAATTAAAGGGCAATATAAGTTATTTTTCGAGTCATAGCTAGCTGTTTCATGTACGGCGTACTAACCACGCAGTCTTACTTTTGCATTTCAAAGAAATACCTAACAATATAATAACCCCGTAAAAAGGGAACAATAGCATACCCTTAAAGTTTGTCTACATAAATTACATATGAGCTGGTTGTTGAGCAAAAGTATCACGTCTCCCGCGAACTTGGCTTATGCACAATGTAAAAAACAAAACGCGCTCTAGTTTCTTTCGGAAGGAATACACCAAGCTCTGCAGCGTTACATAAATTAAAGCAGTTTTGTAGACTTCTCGGGGGCAACTGTCCTCAGCGTACCCTACGTTTTAATGCTCAAAACAAGAAGGTTCTTGAATCCACCCTTATTTCCTGAGTCACCGCAATCACAGTGCCATTGATATGTCAAAGCAAAACACACCGGTTAGCGAGCGAGCCACCGTCCTGGCTGTTCCTTGAGCATGCTTATCTCGTCGTCTTCGTGTGAAAGCATCCGATTTTGGAAAGTGTTATGTTTTAAAGCAAGCACGGGCGAAGGGCTTTCAAAAACAACTGCGTCTTCTTTAGCGCTTCGCGTCAAAAGGAGCGTGTGAGCTGTCCGGAGAGCAATCCGGTTCCTCTGGGACCCGCAGCGGGATTAGCGCTTCCCGTCGAAAGGAGCGCATGAGATGTCCGGAGAGCAATCCTCCTCTGGGACCCGAAGCGGAAGAGTGGGTTGCCTAGGAAGGCTTTGCTGCGAACAGGGTGGCGCTGAGCCATTTTCCCAAATAGGGCTGCAGAAGTTCCGTCTTTTGCTTTCTTCAACCTCAGTCTCTGTCGAACAGGGTAGCGAAGTCTGGCTGTCTGTGGCTCGAAGTTGTGGTTGCAGGCTTGCAGGTCGCGGCAGCGACAATGGAGGAGAATGAGATGTGTGGCAGAAGGAAAAAGGCGGGGACTATGGTGAGTAAAGAGAGGTGGCAAGGAAAGAAGTTGACTTTCAGCAGGGCTAGCGTTTATGTGTAAGAACATTTCACCTGGATCAGGCATAGTGTACTCGTTCTATAGGCTTCATTTAAGAAGGCATCAGCTTTTAAGTCTACGAAATAGGTTGAATGATAAGTTCAAAAAAAAAAAAGCCAAAGAGCTTACACACGTGATTATACCGATATCTATGAGATCGGGCCTAATGCCGGCCTGACTCAGGCCGGAGCCCGACCCGAGCCCGAAGCTCGTGGGCCCGATCCAACAATTCGTTACCAAGCCCGGGCCCGTGCAGTGCTGTAATTTAGAATCACCAAAGCTTTACGAGATGGTGTCGTGGAAATTCTGCATTCGCACCGCGTAATTTAGTATTTATTTTGTTAAAGACGAAGGCAAATGCACTGTGTTATGTGCTTCAACGACAAAGTGGCACTCACAATGAAATGACTTCAGGATATAAACTCTACCATGACCATGACTACACCCAGCGCCATACTTACACATGCACTCACTCATTGAGCGCATGCAAGCGTCGTAAGGCGAAGCGCTTGTATATATTGTGCAGTCATGCGTCCAAACATTCGTCACTGTGTTAACAGAAAAAGCTGCCTTTTGAGGACGTGCATGACGTAGGCACACATACAAACGCGCTTCGACTAGCAGACGACGCAAGGAGTGATCCACACGGCGAGGTTTCTTTCCCTCGCCGCTCGACTCGCTTAGATCTCGCTACTCTGTTAGATCTCTGTTAGAGGACATTAAAACAAAACAAAGCTGTGTTGCTGTTGTTTTCCTTCATTTGCAGGTGCTCCCATGTTTCGTGATGCACATTTGACTGCATCGATCATAAGGTAATATAATAAAGAACAGGTTCCCGGATGATATGATACTGTTATGGTCGTGTAAAAGCTTGGCAGTACCGAAACAAAAGGTGCATGTATGTATGTATGTATGTATGTATGTATGTATGTATGTATGTATGTATGTATGTATGTATGTATGTATGTATGTATGTATGTATGTATGTATGTATGTGGTATGTATGTATGTGTGTGTATGTGTGTGTGTTTGTGTATGTGTGTGTGTATGTGTGTGTGTGTTGTGTGTGTGTGTGTGTGTGTGTGTGTGTGTGTGTGTATGTCCATTGCCGAACACTCATTTTCCGTAATTTGCCTATCAGAAACGTGGCTGTCGGCAGACGAAGGGCATCTGTATGCTTTGCCAGGCTATGAATCCGAATATTGTCACCGTGTCACAAATCGTGGTGGCGGATCTGCAGTCCTAATAACTTCATCAATACCATACAAACGCCTTCAGGATCTGTTTTTTGACAACATTAATTGTGAGTCTGTTTGGCTTGAAGTAGAATATTCTGCTCTGCCATTGAACAATCGTCATACAGTCATTGCATTCATCTACCGTTCTCCCTCATCCTCGAATTCCGAGTTTTGCGTGCAGCTTGAAAGAATCCTTGCTACTCTAACCCTGGAAAACAAAAACATTATTATTTGCGGTGACGTAAACATAAATATCCTTGATACTAACTCTCCAGCTTGCTTGGAATATGTTCGCTGTTTTCTTAGTTTTGGCCTACAATCTCTGATTCACTCCCCGACTAGATGTGATATGAATGGGTCTAACACAATTATCGACCATGTACTGTCGAATATCTTTGCTGATTCGAA
>NC_051165.1:133014760-133044760 GCF_013339725.1 Rhipicephalus microplus
TTGAAGTGCTGCGAGCTCTGCTGCTGTCGACGTCGTGGTGTGAGAAAACTTGTACTGAAGCAACACATTTTCAGATGGAACAACCACTGCTCCTGTGGAGCTGTTGGAATTAGTGGAGCCATCGGTTGTAAACATGTATGCGGTCGAAGTACCTTTCGTCCAACAGACGCAAAGTCAGTTGCTTCAGGGCTAGCGTTGACATGCGTGCCTTCTTAAAGATTCCAGGAACTGATAAGCGCACGTCAGGTTGACGAAGACTCCATGGCGCAGTTGCTGGATGCATGGCAAGTTTGAAGCCAGGCGGTAGTATGTCCTGATGTTTTGTCACGATACCGCAGTACGAAGAATGGGGCCTCCGAGCTGTCAAACACGCTAAATGATGTGACGGTAGCCGTGATAAATGCCGAATGTGCGCTCTCAGCGTCTCGACAATGATGTGCGTTGTGACCGGTTGTTCTTGTGCAATAACAATAGTTGACACTGTCGATGAGCATCTTGGAAGGCCAAGGCATGTCCGAAGTGCTTGGGCTTGTACGCTTTGCAGTGCACGGATGTTAGTCTTGCACGTGTTGGACAGGACCGGAAGGCTGTACCGGAGAGTTCCGAGAAAGAGGGCTGTATAAAGCTGCAACATGGAGTGCACGGATGGGCCCCATGATTTTCCGGCGACGAAATTGAATACATTCTCAATGCCAATGAGCTTTTTCTTCAGGTATGTGACATGCGGGCTCCAGGTTAGGTCACGATCTACGATGACGCCTAAGAATCTATGAGTGCTCTTATATGGGATTGATCTGCCATCGATGCACAATGAGTAGAAAGACATCGGTTTGCGTGTAAACGCCACCGCTGCGCATTTTTCTGTGGCGATAGTCAAACCTTGCTGGCGAAGGTATGTCGATGTCATTGTTGCCGCTTTCTGTATTCTTGCGCGCACTTGAGGTCGTGTCACGCCGGACGCCCAAATGCAGATATCGTCAGCGTAGAGAGATACATAAGCCGTCTGGGGCAGCATTTCAGTGAGCCCCACGAGAACCAGGTTGAAAAGTGTAGGACTCAAAACACCGCCTTGTGGCACCCCACGACTTGTGAAATACTTATTCGTAGACCCATCTTCAGTTAAAACGAACATAGATCTCTTTGTGAGGTAGCTTCTTACCCATCGAAAGACACGACCTCCAAGTTCAGCTGCTTCAAGAGCATTGAGAACAGCCTCGTGGGTCACGTTGTCATAGGTACCCTTCACGTCTAAGAACAGAGCTACCGACAGCCGCTTCTGAGCTTTCTGATGCTGAATAGAGGTCACTAAGTCAATAACGCTATCAACTGAGGACCGACCTCGTCGAAAACCAGCCATAGCATCAGGATAGATGTTATAATGTTGCAGGTACCATTCCATGCGTGTAAGCAGCATCCTCTCCAAGACCTTGCCAACGCAGCTTGCTAGTGCTATAGGCCGGTATGATGCCAAATCGAATGGAGACTTTCGGAGCTTCAGCAAAGGCACCAGGCGACTACACTTCCACTCATCAGGCACCATTCCATCATGCCAAGACTTATTGAAAATGTCCAGGAGACAGCGCTGTGCCTTCGGGCCTAGGTGACGTAGGGCAGTATAGGTCACTCCATCCGGACCTGGGGACGATGAGCGTCTGCATGTGTTCAATGCCGCATGAAGTTCTTCCATGGTGAACGCAACCTCCATTTGCTGATCTCGTGCGACTGGAACATCCTGTGGCATTAGATCGATCGGTATAGAGATGTCGCCGGCGATCTTTGCACAAAATTCCCCAGAAACATCAAGCTGTGAGCGACGTTGATGTAGCGCCAGAGCGGCGAAGGGGTGACGTTGTTGCGGATGCGAGTGAATACCTCGAAGAGTCCTCCATACGGGAGACAAGGGCTTTCGAGGATCTAGTGAGTCACAAAAATTCTTCCACCGTTGTTTATGAAGTTTGCGCATTCGACGCTGGATTTTTTTCTGAATGCGTCTGGATTCTCTGAGGTCAGAGATAGATTTCGTGCGTCTGTATCGTCTTTCGGAACGTCGGCGGACCGCTCTAAGTTGTTCCAACTCTTGGTCGAGTGCCGTGCGTCTCGCTTCTTTCGAACATATCTTCGTGGAAGTCTCCATTGCACAACTAATCACTTCTTCAATGGATTCCGGTGGTCCGTGCATGCACTTGCTCTCCACTGATATCTGAAACTCTTCCCAGTCAATAAGTCTTGAATGTCCAGGTGAAGGAGAATCGTCCAAACCTCTGCCTGTCACGTACGTGGGGATATGGTCGATGCCACGTGTTTCAATATCTGTGAACCATTGGACTTTCGTGACAATGCTATGCGACACTAATGTCAAGTCCAGGCAACTGCTGTAAGTTACTCCTCGGAGATAAGTAGGGCTGCCGTCGTTCAGCACCTGAAGCCCGTGCTTTGATGCGAGATCAACTAGGTCCGTGCCTTTTCGATTTGTCCTGATGCTTCCCCACAATGGATGATGGGCGTTGAAGTCACCCATCAATATCCAAGGCGCTGGAGTCGTTGCAAATATACCATTCAAGATTTGTTGATCTAGTCGACCTGACGGCGCTATATATGCGCCTATCAGTGTAAACGACAACTTCTTCTTTTTAACATATAGACACACGTAGTGATTTCCATTGTGAGAATCTACTCTTTGGAGAACGTAAGCGAGTTCTTTACGGATGTACACAGCAACTTGACTTCGCTCAATGCACGTTGAAGAAACGCCCGACAGACGAGGTATTTTTGAAAAATGCGGTTAACAAATGATGATGATGGGAAACTTATTTTCGAAAATGAATTGTCGGAACTCAGGCATTCTTGACTGTAGACCTCTTGCGTTCCACTGAATTATGGAAGCACGCTTGACTTTTTCTCGAAAAGGCTGATGCGGTCTATGGTGCGCCATCTTGTTACTGAAGTCCGGCAAGAACTGGTTCTAGTGTGTCCAAGATTTGCAGCGCGCATTTAGCGGCAGGGATCTGTAGACTATCCAATAGAGTGCGAATAACACTCATGAACGACCTCAGTACAGAAAAGACTTGTACCTCTTGGGCGGACAGACTGCCTGCTGGGGGCATATTCGTTGCTGACTGTCGATATTGCGGTTCCGTAGACACGTGTACCCGCGGTAAAGTGGGCCAGTCAGAGCCGGATGTTCTCTGTAGCGCCACAGTGTCTTCCGGCACCTCTGGACGTACCCCACCTGGTGGCGGGGGCGGGGGAGGTCTCTGTGGTCATGGTGGCGGTGTTGGTGACGGTGACGGCGTTAGTGAAGACACCTTCGGCACAGGACTGCTTTTTTCTTTTCTTCGAGCACGGCCGTCGACGGGAACGCCATCGTTGAACAACCGGTACCGCTTCCTTTCGTGAGAATCCGTCTTTAACCATTTGTCTCAGAATGCTCCTCTCTTTCTTCAGTACTGGGCAGTCTTTGGACGAGGTCTCATGGTTGCCGTTGCAGTTGCTGCATTTTAGGAGAGTTGCTTGGCAAGCCTCTGCTTTGAGGGGTCCGGCACAACGTGGGCATGCTTGCTTGTTGTTGCACACAGCACCAACATGACCCAGTTTTTAGACAGTTGTGGCACGGTAGTGGTCTTGGGATGTATGGTCGGACAACGTGACGAAAATGACCAACCTTTACATGTGATGGGATGCAATCACCTTTGAAGGTCACCTTGATGCAACGGGATTTGCCAAGCGGCAAAAAATGTATGTATTAGTTAGTATGTATGTATGTATGTATGTATGTATGTATGTATGTATGTATGTATGTATGTATGTATGTATGTATGTATGTATGTATGTATGTATGAATGTATGCATGTATGTATGTATGTATGTATGTATGTATGTATGTATGTATGGTATGTATGTACTGTATGTATGAATGTATGCATGTATGTTGTATGTATGTATGTATGTATGTATGTATGTATGTTGTGTGTATGTATGTATGTATGATGTATCTATGTATGTATGTATGTTAGTATGTATGTATGTTATATGTATGTATGTATGTTAGTATGTATGTATGTATGTATGTATGTATGTATGTATGTATGTATGTATGTATGTATGTCTGTTAGTATGTTGTATGTAGTATGTAGTGTGATGTAATGTATGTGTATGTATGTATGTATGTTAGTATGTATGTATGTATGTATGTATGTGTGTATGTAGTATGTATGTATGTATGTATGTATGTCTGTATGTATGTATGTATGTATGTATGTATGTAGGTATGTATGTATGTATGTATGTATGTTGTATGTAGCTGCGTGTTGCGACGTGACGCAACACGCAGCTCGTCGATTGGTCTAAACCAGATCTAAACAAAACAAAAACGGCAGGTCTGCCTGGAAGGCACAGCACAGTCACAGTGAAAGCTAGAAGAGCAGCCTTTCAGAGCCTTTTCAAAACACTCATTGGGTAGCTACAGCAAGCACTGTTGCTTGGTACCCACTAGGGCATTAATAATAAACTTTTGGGTAGTAGGCCGGCATTCGCTATGCTATTTTTCGTCATTCTTCTAAGAAGCGTGGTATCCGCTAAACACTTGCAAGGAATTTTGTGCCAATTGTCAATGCAGTGGCTGACGACAATGAGGATTTATGGCTGAAGTGGGTATGTGTCACAGTTAATAGGGGAACAAGAACAAGCTTTGGGATGGTTTGGAGCATTGGACTGCTCACTCGTTACGCTATTCGCATTGTGCGAGGACTGGTTGTTCTTTCGCTCTTGTAAAACGCTTTATAAGTCGTATTAACGCGATTGATTTTTCGGCATCAAGCCTGCCTAAGGCAAGTTTGCCAAAAAGTTCGCAAGCACCAGCGTAGCTCACTGGTAGAATGCTTGGCTGGTGCCCAGTAGACCCGATTTTGAGCCCCACTGTGTCTTTGGTGCTAGGTTTTTTTTTCTAATTTCGCGCGATGTGGTTACGGACACCGGCGGCGGCGGCGGTGGACAACTGCGCGCGATCCGAGCTGTGATCTTACAGCAAAGTATTTACTAATGAGCAGTGATGCCGAGTACCTCAAACACTTGCAAAACATAGAATTGTGTTAGCCTCCTGAAAGGAACGCCACCAGCTTAGCAGTTGCATCGGTGTCCGCAAGACGATGCTGGTTGAATTTTTTCTTCTAAAAATAACTTCTGATGTTGTGGACTGGAAAGACCCATCGATCTCCCATGGTAGAGTAAATAATACTGTAAACTGTTTGCTTTCTTTCCAAACACTAAAAATCTATAGTTAGTCCTGTACAAGCAAGGTGCTCCGTACTGCATGAATTTTACATGCGTAAACATTTCTATGCTTTATGAAGGACAAAACTGCATGTACATCCGTCTAGCCCCATGACACGTGAGATGCATGCATTGCTATAAACATATAAATGCATAAAACAAAATGAGCTCTTTTATTTGGCTTGGTTGAGGCATAAACGTTGGGCCCCACGCCCAGAAGCCGTGTGTGTTTGCCATACTTGGAAAACATCCATGCTTGCGCAGTGCGAGAGGTATTGGGGTCGATACTCAGCACCTCCGCCCCTCTGTTACGTACGCAGCTGGCGTTCGGGGTTTATTGGTAGAAGGCTAGGATGGTGAGTACGAACCGAATCAAGCTGCTTATAGATTCTATTGTAATAAGGGTTGCAGCGCAAGCACGAAAGCGCTAGAATAAAAGTGAAGGGAAGGCGACGAACGCAAGGCACGGATGACAACACGAGCGCTGTGCCTTCCGTTCCTCGCCTTCCCTTTACTTTTCTTCTAGCACATTCGTGCTTGCGCTGTGCAACCCTTATTACAATGCATTTTAACCAACTAGCACAAATAGCCGTTCTTCTTCAATGCGTATATATCTTCCGCTTTCTCTCTTACGGCTTCTTCTTGCTCATCATAGTCCAGTTCAATCGTCGCGTACAATCTGTCTGAACTCATATGAATGCGTTGAATCGGTGGTGCAAAACAATTGCAAATTGAGAATGCCTTCGGTGAAAGATTCGTGGAAATATTTCGTGGATGGGAAAAAAGTGGCTAGTTCCTTTTTTTTTTGGAAATCGGCATGACACGAAAGTGAAACATTTTTTTCGCAGAGGTAGTTGAGCGCTCAATGTGCATAGTTTTGCCACAAGGGCGAAAGAATGAATGTCACAGCAACAAATTGCAATGTCACGCAGAGAACGGCAAGCAGCTCGAAACGTGCAGCGCACTCCTCAAGCAGAAAGCACGCACGAGATGCGCATACGCAGGACAAGCGCGGGCAAACAACGGTCACAGCTGAACACTTAAAGCACGCTGATCAAACATAAATACGCACGAAATAAACGCACAGGACGAGCGCGAATAACTGTCACGATTCTTACTTATTCGTGGGTGAGCAGCGCGCTCCTTTCGTAAACGCGGCCACGGCAGCGAGTGAAGTGACGCCTGTGCTCTCTTTAACCACTGTAACTTCAAAGAAAGCTCGTTGTGGAAGCTGAAGATGTACAAAGCTGCCGATTCCCGAAAGAAGTGCGTGCGTGAGTGGGCTAATCGGGGACTGGGTGGTATATATAAGAACATGAGCAATTGTCTGAATTTAGAAAAATCTGTCACTAATAACGACAAAGCGTGCCTGGTGCTTTGTCCTCAAATTGAGATGCAACAAATCGATGGCTGATTTCACCGTTCATTTATTGCTGTCACGCAGTGGGCGTGTAGAAAGAGTAGGTTCGGATCGAAGCGAGCGGTCGCTTCTGCATGGGTGCTGCCATGTTGATTTGCGACCACAGGTGATAAGTGACTCAGATAATTAAATACGTACAAAATAAATGCGGCGAAAGATAAACATGTTACTTATCGATATGACGTAACACACACTAAACAAACGCCAGTTTTAACCAACCCTGCCAATAGTAAGTCATTCATATCTGAGGCTATGTTTTGCTGTGCAAGCATGCGGCTTTCCTACACCCCGTAGCTTCCGTAGTACTGAACCACTGAAACAGAGTATAGAGTTCCTCGATACGCGCCTCCCGGAGAGGAAGTGAATGAGTGCATCGAGACACTCTAGCCTTTGCAGCGCGCGCGCGCGCGCCCAAGGTGCGCCCTTGTTACTGATGGCGGAAACGCGCTGAAGTTGCTGAGGTCTTAGAACCGCCAGTAGTACATGGTGTATATGGCTTGCCGTTTTCAAAATTAAGAACGTTATTTTGTGGCTTACTTGTTAGCGTCGCGCGCTTAGAAGCGCGAGGTCGCTGCAGAAGTTTTCCTTCTCGTTTTTCTCGTTGCATTCTGTTAGTACATATTTCACAACGTAATATCCGTGACGGAAATACGTCAGCGGAGCCGTGGTGGACCCTGGCATAAAACAATTTCGTGTCGAAAACCCCCTCGAGGGCAAAATGTCGATGATCGTATGCATCGAGAAATATTTGACAAAGTAAAGCTTCAACTTGGTATTTCTAATGCTTGAAGCCCAATCTGGTCATGAAGTTTTTTCGTGTTGGGTACTTCGGCAGAATTGAAATTTACCGATTGGATATTTTTAAAAAGGGCACCCGTATGCGTAAGTACACGGGCGTATTAGCATTTCGCCCCCGAGCGTTTCACCACCGAGCAAAATACGAAGGCACAGACACGGTATGTTGTGCGTGTGGAGAGGAGGAAACGGCTGAACATTTGACAATGTTCTGTAAAGGGCTCCATCCTATAGTCGAAGATAATGGCACCAAAGTTTTCAAAGCATTAGGGTTTAGAGACAGTGAAGGCAAAATAGACTTTAAATGGGTAGAAATAACCAAAAGCAGGCTAACTGATTAGTGGCTACAATCGAGGCGTGAGTGAAATTCAGTCCTTAAACACACAGTGATAGTACTTAACTTTATGGCTAGGTGGCGTGAGCCACCGTCCGATCTAAAGAGCACAGTCGGATCCATCCATCCATCCATCCATCCATCCATCCATCCATCCATCCATCCATCCGTCCGTCCGTCCATCCATCCGTCCGTCCGTCCGTCCATCCATCCATCCATTCAGCCATCCATCCATCCATCCATCCATCCATCCATCCATCCATCCATCCATCCATCCATCCATCCATCCATCCATCCATCCATCCATCCATCCATCCATCCATGTGCTTTAGTTTGATAGGACTTAAATAAGATGGCGGACAGACAGACAGACAGACAGACAGACAGACAGACAGACAGACAGACAGACGTACGTACGTACGTACGTACGGACAGACGGACAGATGGACAGACGGACAGACGGACAGACAGACAGACAGACAGACAGACAGAGAGACATTGCACTGTTGAAAGCGTGGCTTCTTACAAAGAGCGTGTGATATTTCTCACTTTTCCTTCAGCTATTTTCGCACCACACAGCTATCAGCTATTTCAAACTTCGGTGACACGATTTCTATTACGTGTCCTACGTGCCACGTGTCACTTTTTTGTTTTTACAGTTCTCCAACCCGGCTAGGGACACTTCTGAAACTGACCTCGAGACTATACAACATACGATGCTGTGACACAAAAGAAATGACCCTGTCGAGCGGTCACGCACTCTCGTATCGTGCTTCTAATGGGCTCACAGGTCGCCTTGACTCCCTTGTCCTATCATCAAATTCTATGAGAAACTTGGTCGTCTTGTGTCATGAAACGTGTGGGTGGAGGGCTGCACCTTCTGATGCCGACTGTTTTATATAGTAGCACGTTTGGGCCGGAAAATGGCGTTTCAAGAGCACTGGTTCAGGAGAAACGAGCACTCACGTACCACGAAACAAGAGACGTCCACAATGCCACGCGGGACGTGCTGTCGTCTGTGCGTAACACTACACATCGAAACGATGCCCGTGTTCAGAAATTACGCTAGCTGCTAGTGACATCGCTTTCACGGAATGACTTTCGTGCCAAGGTTTCGCGAAATACTACGTGGACAGAAATCATTGCGAACTTATACCACTTATACAGCGTATTATTCAAGGGATTAGGAAAATATTCTAGCCGTTTAATGTGCGCCTTAGGAGTACTCATTGTTTAGTGATATAATGCGAAAGAAGATGTGGAGGAGGGAGAAGAAGTAGGAAAGGCAGCAAGGTGAACCATACCAGCGGCTGGTTTGCTATCCCACGCTGGGAGAAGGGGAATGAGGGATGAACAGATAGAGAGATCGAAAGAAGGGACCATGAAAAATGCATATGAGCCTAAACTAAACTGCTGCGTTGGGTAGTAGTAGGACGCAGGACTTCAGGGCGTGTTACGTTAGATCACCAGGGCCATGGTGCCTACTATAGAAGGCTCGGAAGCGCTGGACATAAAACACCCAGTACCTGTTGTGCGGACTCGGCGTGTGGTGACTTCAGCCGGCCGATAAACACACGAAGTGTGCCCAACAGCCACTGAAGAGAATAATTTGTCTTCTTCTGGCAACTTGCCGGTCAAGAGTTGGGTGGGCGCACAATTAGGTTGCCAACTACTCCCAAGGTGTTCAATGAATCGAGCATACAGCATAAAAAATAAACACACAAGGAATAGTGTATAGAAAGTAAATACACAAATGCGTGTATGTAAAACACACGCACGCATACCAAACAATATCATTTTACCGTAAAAAAATGACCGAAAGGCAATTCATAATGCCTGTAATAATATTGTTGATGACAAAGAATCCGCACGAATGGGCAACATAACATGCAACACACCATACACATCAGGGTATACATATATTATATAATAGCACAAAGAATAAGTAGGTAATACAAAGTCGCTTAAAGTAATAATAACATAGGTTCTTTACTAACTACCAGCAATGCCACTGTCTCTTAGAAAATTTTCTAAGGCTTCTAAAGCTTACGTATGTAAGGCTGCAATTGGCCGACAGCCTCGTAAGTTTCTTCATGCCGAAGGACTGCGGTCTAATGCCATTTGTTAGATCGGTGGCAGTGTAGCGCAACGTGAGGTCCTGTCTGCAAAAACGGATGCGAATACTGCAATTTATTAGACACCGCATTACCGGCACTTTATTATTTATTAGGCACCACATATGGCACTTTGTTAGGCACCGCATTACCTTTTGCTCTATGGATGAGTTGTGATGCCATTTTCGTTATGCCAAGCGAACACCAAGAAATGATGTCCAAACAAAAAATTGGCAGATCCCACGTACAGTGGGAATCGATGATATGCGAAGCACGAGTGAAAAATGTTGATATGTCTCTTTAAAATCAGCACAACGTTACGAGGTGGAGGTAAATGAAGCCGTACAAGTCTTCCGTGTCCCGATTATCATGTTTCGATGTGTCGTTTTAGCTTCGTAATCTATTCACGTCACGTGACACCAAATTTAACATATGTGGAGCTAGCGAAACAGCCGCGAGTACACTATGAGCGTGGTATGTTGTCATGCTCTTACTTGACGCGCCTGTTAGGATTATCATGTTTGTACCAGTCACATATTTTGTCATCCATTGACGTCACGTAACACCAAACTTGGTACATGTGGACCTAGCAAAACGGCCACGAGCGCATCATGAAGGGCCCAATATACTCCAATGTAGCGTTGACGCACGCGCACGTTGGGCACAGTGACGCTACGTTAGCAAAACGCGAGCACTCTATAGTCTGACGCCAGGTGCGACCAGCGTCCGTCGGCATGGCCCGACTGCAACCGGCGGGCAATGCGACATGTCGCATTTCGCGCCAATGCGTTAAACAGACAACACTGCGTCTCCCTTTCTTCGTGACGGAGGGACGCCGGACGCGCTGAAACGCGCATACGTCAAAGCAACGCAGCGTGGCGCGCGCCTTGGAGTATATTGGCAGGACTGGCGCCTGGCGTGGCAACACCGGCGTGACGCGCCTAAATGAGCGCCGGCGAGCACGCGCACCGCGTCACGTCGAAATGTATTGGCGCCTTGACTGTGGCATGTAGTCATGTTCTCACATGACACGCATCTCACGATTATTATGTTTGCGTCAATCACATACTTTCGTCATACATTGGCGTAACGTAATACTGTATTTGGCATATGTGAAGCTAGCGAAACGGCCGTGAGCGCATCATCAGTGTGACGTGTAGTCATATTGTTACATGACACGCATGTCGTGATTATCATGTTTGGATGTGTCATTTACCTATGTCGTCCATTTGCGTCGCTTAATACCAAGCTTGGTACATGTGAAGCAATTAAAACGGCCGCAACCGCATTAAGAGCGTACCATGTAATCATGTTGTTACATTACAAGCATGTCATGTTTTTAATGTTTGCACCAGTGCTCTACCTTTGTCATCCATTCACGTACCATGATACAAAATTTGGTGTAAGTGAAGCTAGCGAAACGGCCGCCAGCACAACAAAAGTGTGGCATATAGTCATGTTGTTACATGACACGCATCTCATGATTATCATGTTTGCACCAGTAACATACCTTCGTCATCCATTCACGTAGTGTAATACCAAGTTTGCTATATGTGACGCTAGCGAAACGGCCGCGAGCGCATCATGAATGTGGCATGTAGTCATGTTGTTACATGGCACGTATGTCATGATTTTCATGTTAGGGTCTGTTGCTTGTGTGCGCCATGCAATCATGCCATACCATACCAGTTTTGCAACATGCCATGTGAACGAATCCACCGCAAGAGCTGCAGGACCATGAAATGTAAATCATGACATTCTTGACCTACATGTTATGATTTTCATGTTATGACTAGTTGAATATGTTCTTCATACAGCCATGTTATGCCATACTATGTTTGGTATCGATACCATTATCGAAACGGCCAGGATAGCTAAAAACCGTAGGTGGCTATATAGATAGATAGATACGCTCAAGGTCGCCTGAAATTCGCTAAGAAATCGTTCGCATTTAAAAAAAAAAAGCTAACGACACGAGAAACCTTCTTACCCTATAGCTTGTTATAGCGGCAAATTGACCTATCCTGAAGCAGGGCGTACCATTATCGAAGGTGTTGGGCCAATTGAAAGCAATGCTCAGCTATAACAAAACCTCTGTAAGTTCTCTCCCAGACGTGAGCTTTGAAACTGGGTCGCTAGATGTGCAGGACACTCATTCGATTACTCGAAATGCGATCGGACTAAAACGTGCTGGTCAGATAGTCGAAATTATTCAGATGTAATAGAGACATGGCAAATTAGTTCCTACGGGAGTTTGTTTTATCAATTTAACGCACTAGTATCCCGCGTAATTTGGCTCTTCCTTGCTTGAAATTATCTGCATTTGGGCTCCTGTTATGGTTTAATAGCGAAATCCAGGCACGTTCCCTCCACCCAGTAGCTCTATTTATACCTGCATCGAAAATGAAGTATTTTCAATGAAAATGGTCTGACTATAGACTTCAATTGAGGTGCATGCCTGCGAATCGAATAAAAAAAAAAACAAATCGCAAAGGAGGTTTTCGAGTTAGATCAAAGACTGGATGACGTCTAAAACCATGAAGCCTCGCAGTTTCACTTTCATAGTGTAACTGAATGTATACGTGCACCAAACACACCCAAAAAAAATAGAACGATAGCACGAAAAAAAAAGTCTGATCGAAAACAATTTTTTTGCAATGTGTATAGCGAATTGCGAACGACGTGACACCACGAAAGGATCGAGTCGAGATAATTGGAGGCAAGACGAGGGCCAACGTGGTTTCCTTCCGGCATCTCCTTCCCCGCGATCTTCGTACACATATACGCTCCGTCACACTGTAAAAGTGTGCAACACCCATGTCGTGTGAGGTACGAGATTTTAAAGGCTATACAAGCAGTTAGTGCGCAATTAGGTGCTCTTCGTGGTTGGCGGCTGTTGCAACTCTTATTGCCTGCTGTCAGCGCTGCATGCGTGCGTGAAAAAAAAAATGTTATCGAGTTGCCAGGAACTTGGCGGATTCAATGATATGCCTGTCTTCTCTGGCGGCATGCGTGTAGCTAGAGCGTCGAACACTGCACCGTTTTTACGTCGAGGTCGAGCTTATAGAACCACTGCGCGATCACGTCGTCCTGCGTAGAAAGAGAAGCTTCCTGAGCCAGATTAAGGGCGTATGCACGCACGCACGCACGCACGAACGCACGCACGCACGCACACACACACACACACACGCACACACGCACACACGCACACACACGCACACACACACGCACACGCACGCACGCACGCAGAGAGAGAGAGAGAGAGAGAGAGAGAGAGAGAGACCTCTATCTATATATTTATATACACGCTACACACCCGGTTATATCTGTGTCAGTTTCGCGAGACATGTCCTAGTCGAAAAGAAACAAAGGGGTGGTTCTTCGATGTCCACTCTGCTACGGTCGGAGCACGTTGGTGTAGACGGGGCAGGGTTACAACCCCGCGCTCAACAGAAGCGATGCCCCGTTGTGCCAGTGGAGGGCTGGGCGTACATGATTCCTTGTATCGAACATAGCGCGCAGCGCAGTGGCCCGATAAGCCGAGGGCCCCGCCGAACCCTTTACGAAGAGATGTCCACCCTCGCGCTTTCTGCGTGTTCAAGGAAGGCCGATATTAAGCGTTCGATTACGACCTGTCGAGCACCCGGAGTGGTCGTTCTCTTGTCTGTGAAGATTATTATACTCGCAGAAAACTTTGCTTGGCGTTGAAGGGAAAACTACAGGGGCGGTGCCTCTACAGATGTACCACTACGCGAAGTAGTCCGGCATATATGTCGTGCTTTCTATACGACTGTGGAAAGTGATGACTGAGCGCAATCAGCGTTTTATATCGATAAAGACGTGGCTTTACTTTTCAAGTGCAATAAAGGGCGCGGCTTTCTCACGCGTTCAAAACACAAAGTGGCAACGAAGAAATTAAAACAAGAAATGGCAGATGTCACGTACAGTGGGAATCGATGATATGCGAATCATGAATGAGGAACGTTGATATGCCACTTTAAGATCAGCACAACGTTACGGGGTGCACAGATGTAGTACATAGTAAACACAAGTAGAAATGTTATGCACACTCAGGTATGTAGATACAATGCAAGTATGTTGTTTATAGTCGCGTTACGACGGCACGACTAATGTTTGCGATACCAGCACCAGCAGTGGTAGGCATGTAATATACCATACATGACTTCCATTTCATATTATCATGCTGTGCGCCTCGCATTATTATTATTATTATTATTATTATTAGTATTATTATTATTATTATTACTACTGCTACTTATTAGTATTATTATTATTATGATTAGTATTATTTGATTTGCATACACAGATACACAAACACACAGAGGAAAGAGGGAGAGAGCAAGCTGGCAACTGCCACTTGGAGGGGCACAACGCCTGCTCACTCTTTCAGGAGGAGAGAAGAAACAGAGGAAACAATGTATGTTCGTTTCCATTCACGTCACGTAATACCAAGATTGGTACAAGGGAAGCTAGCAAAACTGCCGCGAGCTCTCCGTGAGCATAAGATGCAGTCATGTTTAACATGGCCACATATCATGATTATCATGCTTGGACGTCTCACCTACCTTCGTCTTCCATTCAGGTCACATAACACCAAATTTGGTATATGTGAAGCTAGCGAAACGGCCGCGAGCGCACTATGAGCGTAGCATGTTGTCATGTTTTACATGACACGCATGTAATGATTTCCATGTGAGAACCTGCCACTTATGCTCGCCATTCAGTCATGTCTTACTATACAGTTTAGCAATATGCCATGTGAACGAAAACACCGCAAGGGCAGCAAGACCATGACATGTAAATCACTGCACTCACGTCATACGTTTCATGATTTTCATCTTATTACTACTAACTTATGCTCGTCATACAGTCATGTTTTATCATACCAATTGTAGTATAAATCCCATCATCGAAATGGCCAGGAGAGCTAAAAGTTGTTGGCGGCTAGATAGACAGATACGCTCAAAGTCGCCGACGTTCGCTAACAAACGCTTCGCATCTGTACGTATACCTCAATGGTGTGAGCTGCGTTTTGTGTCAAAAAACAACATGCAAAAAACGCAGGCAGTATTTTTCCGAAGTCGCTGTGTAAGTAAGTACGCAAATGTAGGACTACATTCATTAGTGGCAGGATGCGCGCGATTTGACTATGTAGCGTTTGCTGCAATGCCAAGAAATGTTTTCCGCGAGAATAGTTGTTTTCTGTCACCTTATCGAAGGGAGAGATTGTAGTTGCAGCAAATGTTCTCATAACGAAGTATAGGTGGCGTCGTTGTAGCAGTGCTGCAGCTGCAATATCCTGCATGCGTGCACTTTGACAACTATTAATGAACACATGTGTTTAGAATAGGTGTTTAACAATTTAGAGTACTTGGTACTCCACTATGGGAGGGTAGGAAGCCGTCCCATGAGCCCGTTCAAGAATGTTCAGAAGAAATGTTCGACGATTTAGAGTACGATGTACTCGGCTTGGGTAGAGCAATGAGCTGGCCATGACTCAGTATGTGCGGTGTTTAGAAAAAGTGATTGACAATTTTGAATACTTGGTACTCTACTATGGGAGAAGTGAAAGCCGTTCTTTGGGCCTACACAGACGTTGTACAGAGTTTCCACCACCTGTGCAGGTCTAGAGAAAAATGGTTTACGATTTGGTGTACTTGCTACTCCACTACGGGAAAGCGAAATGCCGTCCAGTGGGCCTCACATTTCATGCGTGTTTAGGAAATTGATTGATTTGTCGGGTTTAACGCCCCAAAACCTCCATATGATTATGAGAGACGCCGTAGTGGAGGGCTCCAGAAATTTAGACCACCTGCGCCGAGCACCATGAAGCGGATAAGTGCGTCGCAACTGTCAACAAATGCTCTAATTGCAATGGATCCCATGAAGCCACATCGAAGGACTGCCCGCGGATTCAGAAGGAAATTGCCATCTTGAAGGAGATGGTGCGCGATCACTCATCTCATCGAGAAGCCGCAGCTAAAGTCAGAAGGCGTCGTTCACGTCGACGTCGGTCTTCGAGGACGCCCGCTACCTCCTCGACACGTTTGCGTGATCCCTCATCAGTACCACCTCCTTTGCCTCCCAGACCACATGCCGTGGGAAAGGCTGTAAAGGACAAAGCCAGTGAGCATACCCTAACCGCGACAGAGTGGCCTGCACTTCAAAGGGAAGCAGCATCAAGCGAACCGAAGGAGCTTCATGACGGCCAGTCCGCGCTCCCGGTTCGAGATCCTTCCAACCAAGACAGGCAAGTGACTGCAAGCGTCCCGGTTCGAGATCTTTCCAACCAAGACAGGCAAGTGGCTGCAATCGTGCAATCATTAATTGCCACGATTTGCACGCTACTGAGCAGCATACAATCTCCGTCTGCTAAGAGTGCACTGCAAATACTGGATGCACTGAATCCAGTTCTTGCTAACTTCGTATAAGCACAATGGCTCAACAAAATCTCATCTTCCGCACTGAAGTTAAAAGTGCGTCGATTTTTCAGTGGAATGCCAGAGGCATGAAGTCCCGTATCTTGGACTTTCGCCAATTTGTTCGGGCCAATCAATTCCCTATACTTGTCATATGTGAACCAAACGTAAAAACGCCTTATAGATTGTCCGGTTATGAAGCTTTTTGTTCAGCCGCTTGCGAAGAACGAAGCAAAGTGATTGTTTACATTCGCACAGACTTGACTTATCTTTCGCACCCAATAAATTCAAATGACGACAATCAGTACGTGTGTCTTCGTGTGAAGAAGAATGCAGTTTCGTTCACGCTTATTGGTGGATATAAATCTCCGTCATCGCGATTTGACTGCGACAGATTAGAAGACATCCTAATGAGAACCGATGGGCCTTGGATCATCACCGGTGACTTCAACGCCCATCACATGCTTTGGGGGAGCACTAGGATGAATGCCAGGGGCCGGAACATTGTTACATTCGCTTCCGATTACGACCTTTCCATCATGAACGATGGTACCCCCACATATCTGCGGGGTCTCACGTATGGCAGTTGCCTTGACCTGACATTGGTGTCACGGTGCTTCTCTCACAAAGTTAAGTGGTTTTGCGATATTGAGACTCATGGGAGTGATCACATACCCACCTACGTGACGATCGATGGTATCATAAAAAATTTTTCTTCCGGTGTTGCAATTGGCACCGACTGGTCGATGTTTACATCGCGTGTTGAGAACGCTTGCCAAGAAGGCCTCGCCTGCAGCCTGGAAAATACCATAGTGGAAGCTATGCAAGCGTCCAAATGTAAATTACCATTTTCGTCTAAAGTAACACAGTTTGACATCGAACTGGAAAAATTACGAGCTATACGAAGGCGTGCTGAACGACGATACAGACGCACAAGATCAATTTACGATTTGAGAGAAGCAAGGCGGCTCCAGAGAAAGATTCAACGACGCATTTACAAACTGAAGAGCGAACGCTTGAAAGCATTCTGCGAATCTCTAGACCCTCATAAACCGCTGTCATATATCTGGAGAACAGTTCGTGGTCTTCGCTCCTCTCCACAACAACGGCACCCTTTTAAAGCTTTGGCACTCCATCATGGAAAAAGAGAACTCGAGGTGGCTGAAGAATTTTGCACGAGAGTTGCCGGGAATATTACGAACGAGAGCATCGACGCCGTGATCGTTCCTGAGACGCGATTACCAGAAATGGACATTACGTTCACCATGGAAGAACTGGAAGGTGCGTTAGTCGCTTCTAAGCGCATGTCATCGCCAGGTCCTGATGGTATTACTTATAGTGCGTTGGGACACCTTGGACAAAAAGCTAGAAAAGAACTTTTAACATGCTTCAACA
This sequence comes from Rhipicephalus microplus, assembly GCF_013339725.1. Classification (NCBI taxonomy): domain Eukaryota; kingdom Metazoa; phylum Arthropoda; class Arachnida; order Ixodida; family Ixodidae; genus Rhipicephalus; species Rhipicephalus microplus. Next base: position 133,032,527 of record NC_051165.1, read on the forward strand.
ACTCCTGGCTCAGCGGCAGTGTTCCCCGAGAATGGAAAATTAGTCAATTAATACCACTTTTGAAATCGGGAAAATCACCATTGGACTTGACAGCATATCGCCCTATTGCCCTCGCAAGCTGCCTCGGAAAAGTCATGGAAAGAATGGTTCTATTTCGTCTCGAGTGCTACTTGGAACGATACACCAAATACCCTCCTTGCATGGCAGGCTTTCGTCGGGGCCGCTCCTCCATTGACTGTGTCCTTGATTTATCGACATTTGTCCAACAAGAAAAAAGTCGCAAGCGCATATCAGTGGCACTCTTTCTTGACGTGAAGGGTGCATATGATAATGTAGCTCACGATGCCATCCTCACTTCTCTCGCAGCAATGGGCATTGGTGGACGAATGTTTCAATGGATAAAAGATTATATAACTGGCAGGGGTTTCTTTGTACAAACATATGAGGGTACAACTGCCCAACATTACACCTACTGCGGAGTACCTCAGGGAGGCGTTTTAAGCCCCACATTGTTCAATGTGGCCCTCATTGGTCTGGTGAAGGTTCTGCCAAAGTCGGTGTGCCTATCCATATACGCCGATGATATTTGCCTCTGGAGTGGTGCAGTTACTCGCCCTGAGGTGCGTGCACGAATACAGCGGGCAGCAACCCTCACAACAGCCTACCTTCAGAAACAAGGCCTAACTATATCAACTGTGAAGTGCGCGTTGATGGAGTTTACACGCAAACCAATGACACCATGCCCTGTTTGCAGCAATGGGCAGAGTGTCAAATATGCACGGACGCATCGTTTCCTGGGCATAATAATCGACAGAAGTCTTTCGTGGAGCCCACATTGTGCTTACTTGAAGAAGAGACAGCTATCTATTGTGCATATCATGAAATTCTTGTGCGGTAAAGCATGGGGAACTTCTGTGGCCTCCATGCTACAGCTGTACAGGGCCCTATTTTTGGGTTTATTGCGCTACAGCTTGCCGGTACTGACTAACACTTGCAAATCGAATACTCATTCATTGGAGAGTTTGCAGGGTCAGGCACTGCGTATCCGCCAAGGACTGCCCCGATGCGCTTCTGCTTATGCCACAATCATGCTTGCCAAAGACCATCCGGTCAGGACATATATAGTTGTGGATTGCCTCAGAGCGCACATTCGACATGCTAGTCGTGTCCCCGACCACCACTTGGCCCTTCTACCTTCCGGAAGACCACGTGCTACGTTTTCAGACGTCATAGCCAAGCACCTAAACAGCATTCCATCAGGATATACGCCAGGTGCGAAAATGGCATGCCCTTTGTGGTGCCTCTACCAGCCGCATGTACGTCTAGAAATTCCGGGAATCAAAAAGAAAAGCAGTCACTCCAGAGTAGCATTGAAGCAAGCAACACTGCTATTATTACATGAGTTGTACTTAGACCGAACGCAGATATACACTGATGGGTCCGTCTCATCCAGCAGCTCATCAGGTGCCGCTGTAATTCCGGCTGCAGAAATGACAATCAAGTTTAAGTTAACGCATATGACTACATCTACGGCATCAGAGCTTGCTGCTATAAGGGCTGCTTTACAATATCTCATTCAAGAACGTCCAGGAAAATGGGTCATATTCTGTGATTCGAAGGCAGCGCTTCAGAGTTTGCAGTCTGCCATGCGTAGGAGGAGCCATGACCAACTGGTACAAGAAATAAGACATTGCCATCATGAAGCTCTAGCACGAGGGCATGATATTATATATCAATGGCTGCCTGGACATATCGGTATTAACGGAAATCAATTAGCTGATGATGCAGCCCACTCAGCCCATGAAGAAACCCGTGTAGTCCCGATTCCTCTATCAAGGAATGATGCAGCAAGACAACTTTACCTGTTGGCATGCGTGTAGCTAGAGCGTCGAACACTGCACCGTTTTTACGTCGAGGTCGAGCTTACAGAACCACTGTGCGATCACGTCGTCCAGCGTAGAAAGGGAAGCTTCGTGAGCCAGATTAAGGGCGTATGCACGCACGCACGAACGCACGCACGCACGCACGCACGCACACACACACACACACACGCACACACGCACACACGCACACACACACGCACACACACACACACGCACGCACGCAGAGAGAGAGAGAGAGAGACAGACACCTCTATCTATATATATACACGCTACACACCCGGTTATATCTGTGTCACTTTCGCGAGACATGTCCTAGTCGAAAAGAAACAAAGGGGTGGTTCTTCGATGTCCACTCTGCTACGGTCGGAGCACGTTGGTGTAGACGGGGCAGGGTTACAACCCCGCGCTCAACAGAAGCGACGCCCCGTTGTGCCAGTGGAGGGCTGGGCGTACATGATTCCTTGTATCGAACATAGCGCGCAGCGCAGTGGCCCGATAAGCCGAGGGCCCCGCCGAACCCTTTACGAAGAGATGTCCACCCTCGCGCTTTCTGCGTGTTCAAGGAAGGCCGATATTAAGCGTTCGATTACGACCTGTCGAGCACCCGGAGTGGTCGTTCTCTTGTCTGTGAAGATTATTATACTCGCAGAAAAACTTTTCTTGGCGTTGAAGGGAAAACTACAGGGGCGGTGCCTCTACAGATGTACCACTACGCGAAGTAGTCCGGCCTATATGTCGTGCTTTCTATACGGCTGTTGAAAGGGATGACTGAGCGCAATCAGCGTTTTATATCGATAAAGACGTGGCTTTACTTTTCAAGTTCAATAAAAGGCGTGGCTTTCTCACGCGTTCAAAAACACAAAGTGGCAACGAAGAAATTAAAACAACAAATGGCAGGTGTCATGTACAGTGGGAATCGATGATATCCGAATCATGAATGAACGTTGATATGCCACGTTAAGATCAGCACAACGTTACGGGGTGCACAGGATGTAGTACACAGTAAACACAAGTAGAAAATGTTATGCACACTCAGGTATCTAGATACAATGCAAGTATGTTGTTTATAGTCGCGTTACGACGGCACCACTAACGTTTGCAATACCAGCACCAGCAGTGGTAGGCATGTAAATTATACCGTACATGACTTCCATGTCATGATTATCATGCTTGCGCCTGGCATTATTATTATTATTATTATTATTATTATTATTATTATTATTATTATTATTATTATTATTATTATTATTATTATTATTATTGGATTTGCATACACAGATACACAAACACACAGAGGAAAGAGGGAGAGAGCAAGCTGGCAACTGCCATTTGGAGGGGCACAACGCCTGCTAGCTCTTTCAGGAAGAAAGAAGAAACAGCGGAAACAATGTATGTTCGTTTCCATTCACGTCACGTAATACCAAGATTGGTACAAGGGAAGCTGCTAGCAAAACTGCCGCAAGCTCTCCATGAGCATAAGATGCAGTCATGTTTAACACGGCCACATATCATGATTATCATGCTTGGACGTCTCACCTACCTTCGTCTTCCATTCAGGTCACATAACACCAAATTTGGTATATGTGAAGCTAGCGAAACGGCCGCGAGCGCACTATGAGCGTAGCATGTTGTCATGTTTTACATGACACGCATGTAATGATTTCATGTGAGAACCTGCCACTTATGCTCGCCATTCAGTCATGTCTTACTATACCAGTTTAGCAATATGCCATGTGAACGAAAACACCGCAAGGGCAGCAAGACCATGACATGTAAATCACTGCACTCACGTCATACGTTTCATGATTTTCATCTTATTACTACTAACTTATGCTCGTCATACAGTCATGTTTTATCATACCAATTGTAGTATAAATCCCATCATCGAAATGGCCAGGAGAGCTAAAAGTTGTTGGCGGCTAGATAGACAGATACGCTCAAAGTCGCCGACGTTCGCTAACAAACGCTTCGCATCTGATACGTATACCTCAATGGTGTGAGCTGCGTTTTGTGTCAAAAAACGACATGCAAAAAACGCAGGCAGTATTTTTTCTAAGTCGCAGTGTAAGTCAAGTACGCAAATGTAGGACTACTTTCATTAGTGGCAGGATGCGCGCGATTTGACTATGTAGCGTTTGCTGCAATGCCAAGAAATGTTTTCCGCGAGAATAGTTGTTTTCTGTCACCTTATCGAAGGGAGAGATTGTAGTTGCAGCAAATGTTCTCATAACGAAGTATAGGTGGCGTCGTTGTAGCAGTGCTGCAGCTGCAATATCCTGCATGCGTGCACTTTGACAACTATTAATGAACACATGTGTTTAGAATAGGTGTTTGACAATTTAGAGTACTTGGTACTCCACTATGGGAGGGTAGGAAGCCGTTCAAGAATGTTCAGAAGAAATGTTCGACAATTTAGGGTACGATGTTCTCGGCTTGGGTACAGCAATGAGCTGGCCATGACTCAATATGTGTGGTGTTTAGAAAAAGTGATTGACAATTTTGAGTACTTGGTACTCTACTATGGGAGAAGTGAAAGCCGTTCTTTGGGCCTACAGAGACGTTGTACAGAGTTTCCACCACCTGTGCAGGTCTAGAGAAAAATGGTTTACGATTTGGTGTACTTGCTACTCCACTACGGGAAAGCGAAATGCCGTCCAGTAGGCCTCAGCATTTCATGCGTGTTTAGGAAAAGTGCGTAACGATTTAGAGTACTAAATACTACTATGGGAGAGCATGAAGCCTTCCCGTGGGCCTCGGAAACACGCACAGCATAGCGTGAATGTAGTCCCCACGCAATTTCAAGCGCATTTTCCATTCAGAGCAGTGACAATCATGTTCCTCTTAGACAAGCTTCTCAGCAATTTCATACGGACCTGTAACACTTCCCCACGTATGCTGAAGAATACTTTGTCGTTAGTCGTTGATGACGTCATAAATGTGCTGGGGTAAGGTTGTCTACAAAGCCATTATTAGCTACACTCCCGATCTTCTAATCTGGATCCGCTTTGTATAATTGATTTTTAAATAATTATGTTGCCTATTCATTAAGATTTGTGGTCTTCAGTTCAAATGCGATATGTTGTTTTTTTATTAGGTTTGGCAACCTATTGCTTAATGCGGAAGTCTCAACAACACTGTGAAATAGCCCTATAGTAGGAGGTTCACTCTTCACGATGGTTTATTCATTTGGTTGTGTTCTTTTACGTGCCTATACGTGAGTGCGTGCAATAAATGACCTATTGGTAAGATTAGCGCAGAAGTATAAAAAAATAAAGTAGTACTAACTGGCCTCCGACTCACTCACTCACTCAATCACTCAATCACTCAATCACTCAGTCAATCACTAAATCACTCACTCAATCACTACATCACTCAATCACTCACTAAATCACTCACCCAATCACTAAATCACTCACTCAATCACTAAATCACTGAATCACTCACACACTCACTCATTTCGTTGAAAGAATGATAAAAAGGCTGAAGAACAATGAAGAGAAGTGGAAGGCACAACGACTTAAATATCAGCTGTGCTTTACAGGGAAACACCATCTTCCAAGAAAACCAGCGAGGCCGCTATGAAAAAATTACTCGTAACGGTTGTAAGTGACGTGACATGTAACATGATAAGAATCTCTAGGCAGCTGGCATTTACTCGTCAGAGGGCGAATTTATGCCACAAGTGAGGATTTCGGCATTGCTCCCCGAGGATCCCAACTCTGATCTGGACCTCCGTCGTTTCACGAAACCCTCCACGCGGACCGAAGTGGGAACGGCTGACATATGGTGACGTAACGCAATCCTCGGGATCAAATCCTAATTTCCTTTGGCATCTGAATATACCATAAGAAATGAGATGACTGCGTGTCTATCGGGCACGCCAAATGATGCACAACAGGTAACAGCAGTTGTAATCTAAGCATGCTTTGTACGGCGGTCAGGTACAAGAAATAACGAGTAGGCACATCACTGCCTAGATCCATGTGAGCTGTGAAATGCTCTGTCCTGTATAGGCTGTATAGATCACCGGTGTAGCGTCGAAGCCTTTTGTGATGGAACTACTCGCGGTGTTTACAGTGGTATGACTGCAATGTAAATCTATTTGCATTTAGAAACTTTCGATGAAAGGGAGGCGCGTATATGCTTTCGCCTACATCTTATACCGGTGTCACACGGGCACTTTTATTCGCGATCAGTGTCGATGCGGATTAACGACGATCCAGATTAGGTGTTGCTACACGTTCACTTTTAATCACAATCAGGCGTGATCGGGTTCAAGACTATCGCGATCCGCGCATCGCGATCTGCCCGAGAGATCGCGATTTTGCTGCCGTCTGAGCCCCCTAGCTGAGCTTGTTGAAAGCACAATAAAAAAGAAAATTGGGCAAAGTTCAATGAAACGATTTAAAACAGCTAGGTGTTTATAAAAAAAGAGAATTCTAAACTGCTTAAATTGGAACAATGTCTAAAGTATTGCATATTTTAGGGTTCGCATCGGCCGCATGTAGTTACGGGAGAAGCAGACGGCAAGCATGCAGACGACAAGCAGTCGACCGTTGTCTTCAGCGCTTAGTTCAACTCTCGCTCCGTCGGAGCTGTTGGAGCACCTAGAAGCCAACTGATTGTGAGTGTCGCAAGCCTTTAGACTACATCGTAACGTACACGCACTTCGTGGTCGAATGAAGAGCTCTTTACAAAAAGTGACCGCTAGCAGAAGCCACTGGAGCATACTTGAGACGCCAGAAGTAAAACACTGGCGCGTACAACGAGATATGGCGCTTCGCGGTGACTACACGGCTACGAGCGGGGGCCATCAGAAAAAAAAAAGCGAAGGTTAAGAGTCTCACACAGCAATACAGGTAAGTGCTAGGAAAATTTTGTCGAGTGATGGATTTATGAAATTACTATCGCCGTGGCCTGCAACGCTTTTGGCGTTCGAGCGGTTCTTGCACGAATAACATTGCTGATAGAGGGCTCTATAGATATACCACGCATCAAGTTTTGTCAGTGGCATATTTACCGGCACGCCAATGCCACCTGGGGCATTTCATCTGACCCAAGCTCGAACCGGATTAGCTTGGGCCGTGTAGCAGCGGTCATAAAGTTGATCGTGATCAAGAGGACTAAATCGGATCGCCCTGATTGCGATTAAAAGTGCCAGTGTCATACCGGTATTATAGTTGATCGCGATCAAAAGTGTCCGTGTGGCACCGGCATTACTCATATATGTAGTGTTAAACTGCCTAAATGAAACTTCTTATTCAGAAATGCGCCTTAACGTAAGGCCACGAGCAGACTTGGGCCTGCCCAAGTAACGCCTGTCGTGCATGATAGCGCCAATGCACTTCCATATATTTTCTTGGGCGCGTTGACATCAAGCGTTGCGATGGCTTTAGGTGATCCTTTTATTTTAGGCGCGATTTCACTACGGTTCCACGATCTGACGCAGCTGGTGCATGGCAATAGTCTCCCATAGAGTAATAGGAACGGTCAGGGCTCGATCGATTGACCTCTACGGCACGTCAGGTTGTGTAAAAGCGTTGCGTATGTCCCTCAAGCACACCAGCCCAGCCCTATTTTAGTGTGTGCAGCATCAACGTACTCTGGGCTTTTTCAGGCCTAGTGGAAGTTTAGCTCAATCATCTGTATTTTATTTTAGTTAGAAACTTCAATTATTCATTCCTCGACATGTGTTGTTGCCAACCTCAGGGCGGAACTCTCATAGCATAACAAATAACTTGTGGTTGCAGGATATGGCGGCTTCTGTATATGGTGCCATCTCTTGTCGGCAGCAATAGCGTCTTGCCATAACTAAATGTCGAATACGTGAACAAATCATGCCTACTGAAATACACTAGTTAATTAAAAAAAGATTACGGCATGTGTACAGCAGAGACCCACTGGAACACTTGGGGGAAATTTCAGTATCACTCTTCCAAGCGTGTGGCTTCCCAAGACAATTGAACACCGCCCATTCAAATACATGAGGCCCTTTCGTGAAATATAAGGCACTCCGGGAAGCCACTCGGTTTGTAGTGCGGCACTGTAACTTTAACAGAATGTTTAATTCGGGTCTCTGCTGTGTATAACCAGGAGTAATTTCTGATAGGTAGCATTTCTCGCCGGATAAAATTTTTTTCTCACCTATTTCCCATTCAGTTATGGCAGGTCGCCGCTGTCGCCTACAAGAGATGGCGCCTGGTACAAATGCCCCTAAATTCTAGTCATGAGCACAAGCACAAGAAGGAAAAATTACAAAAAAACCAGATATCGGCAGCGTGCTTTTATTTATTTATTTATTTATTTATTCATTTAAGATTACCTACATCGCCTTATAAGCATTACGTAGGGGAGGGGAACAAAAACGACCAATACAATGGAATGCGTAGCAAAACACATAAACATTCATGCAAAAAATCACAGCATGTCCACAGAGTGAATGATGAAGAGTGCGGCGAAGCGTCCGTCAGTCCGTCTGCGCATCCGTCTGTGCAACCATCCGTGCATCTGTCCGTACATCCGTCCGTGCGTCCACCCGTCCGTCTGTACGTCCGTCCGTTCGTAGTATCTGTGCGTCCGCTCGTCCGTCCGTCCATCTAGTCAACATTCGTACCGCCATTTCGCATCTTTTCATCATATATTCATCATATAGAAGTACCGCCATCCAGCGCACATTCCGAGGACTAAACTAGAGGTGCCTATTTACTACTATTACTACTACTACTACTACTACTACTACTACTACTACTACTACTACTACTACTACTACTACTACTACTACTACTACTACATACATCACAGACACACGACCAACGTCTTAAGGAGCTTCGCCCCTAAAAAACCATCGTGACATTGATGATGATTTGTGTGCCATAACGTCCCAAAATCATTATATGACGATGAGAGACGCCGTAGGGAAGAGCTTCGCAAATTTCGACCACCGAAGGTTCTTTAACGTGCACCCAAATCTGAGCACACGTGCCTACAGCATTTTCGCCTCCATCGAAAATGCAGCCGTCGCAGCCGGGTATCGATCCCGTGACCTGCGGGGCACCATGTTTTGTATGTCGTTTTAGCTTGCTCTATGCGTGCCAGAAGTCTTTAGTTACGCTATGTATCAATTTGGCCAACGTTACGGTTTGCTAAAACAACGTTTGAGCTATGTTCCCCAAAGGCACCCATGTTCGTTTTTGCTAGAAACACGGCACCACCAATGAACATCAAAGAAGAGAAACAAACCTCTTTCAGAGGACTTTACTGGGCGGCACATATTGTGACTTGTATAGAGGAAAAAAAAACCAGCAGCAGAGTCCCCAAATCTTGTTATTTCGCAAGTGCTTTTTGCTTTAGGTCAGATGCCTTCGCTAATATTATATCTGGTACAAGGAATAGCTCGATTCCTTCTACAGCGAATTCTGTTGCAAGCGCTTTGTTTGGGTCCGGAATAATCCTAGCGTCAGATACGCTCATTGTTTCCCTATATTTGCAGCACATAGAGCATCCCTATGTTCTTCGCTTTTGTTTGTTCAGTCGACTTCATTACAATTTCTTGCCATTACCTTCGGGCTATTGGAATTTTTTTTGTCCCATTTCTGTATTTCTGGCACAACTTTGACGACGCCAAATAGTGTTTGCTTAGTTGATACGCAAACAAAATTTACTACTCTCAGCTCATGCGCATCACTGTACTTGCCTCATGTATGTTTTATCTAGAGAACCGCCCCGAGACGAGATTGTCCCAGAGATCTATAACTATTGCCTCAAAATCACATGCATGCGTGTTTGCGCATCGTTAGAGGCCGCCGGTGGAGGTATGAGGGTGCGTGGGCCTCGTTTAAGTTGGCTGTATACCGATACATCTGCGTCTTGTCCTCGTTATTTCGGCTGCTGCCGTTCTATCCCATAAAACACCGGAATGGGTAGCCAGAAATCTATTTCGTCAAAAAAAGAGGTTCTTGGTTACGCCAGTTCTTGGTTACGCTCCAGTTCTTGGTTACGCCCCTAGAAAAGACATCTTGGTAGTCGAGCGGGTACGGCATGCGTTCAGCCAAAAATCTTTAGTTCGACTCCCGTAAACCTGGTGGCACGGCTTTATCAACAGGAGTCATAAGCCTATTGTTATATTACAGGCTCTGGCGATTTGCACTACACTGGGAAGCTACATTTATGAGAATAAGTACAACCAGCGGAAGATGTAGTCAAAGAGCTACTCCTGTTGTTGGGATAGAAAAACACGCAGCTTGTGGCGAGCTGGTGTTGAAACATGTAGGTAGACTTGGTTTTGATGGGATTGCAAATGTATAGTACATAGTTGGTGTTGAACATGTAGGTAGACTTAGTTTTGATGGGATTGTAAATGTATAGTACGTAGTTTGGGGGATAAGTGAGGCCTGTTTTTACGCAACTTGGCTGGAACTGGCACTGCCGAATAATCTCTATTACGCCACTGTCTTCACGTGTTATTGATCGCGATGTTTTGACGTAAGAACTCGAAGCAACATTCAAATAGTTCAATTAAAACACGCTCTTTGAATTTGATATTCGTTCCTTAATAGGTTGTGTTTGCTAGGTATTGTATATATTGTGGAATGTACATCTCAGCCAATATATTTGAATGAAACATATAGCGTACAGAAAACACAAAAAATGTGCATACGACGTTTTCACAAGCAGCGAATTCGGTTGATGCATGACACGTGTGAATATTTTATTACTTGTGCCTATGTATGACTCCGAATAAACCGAGCTCGTGGCATAAAAAAATGCGTCAAGAAATGTGCTGTACTGCGGGAAGTGTAGCTTCCGAACTTTAAAACAACACTTCAAAACTGGTTTTAATGCCACATTTTGGCAAGGCACCTACCTGCCAGGCAGGGCTGGTAACTCCGGTCTCGCTGCACATGTCTCTTGCTGCTACCTTGTTTGGAGTGAGATGTTCCGTCATAGAGCAGGAAATCACGACCGCGAAGATAATTTTCAAGATTTTGTCACATGCCATTGGTATGCACACAAGGAAACGCAAATCGAGATATGCCTTTGTCTTCATTTCTACTTACTGTTATCATTTCTTCTGCTGTGAAGCTTAGCATTTATATGCAAAGGCACCTAAATTTCACCACATAGATACAATATGAAAGCGCCCAAAGGACTGAAAAGATCAGAAATACAGCAAAGAAAGAATGAAGGCAAAAAAAAGTAAAAAGCTCCTTACATTTCGTAAAATGAACATTCTAGCTTTTCATGACGAGGCCTGTGTACCATCAAGCGCGAACATCACTGCAAGCTGCAGAAACTCCTGGCAGGTGTTTCAAACGAATTGCAAAAACACCCTTTCGGGCTCTCACAAATGTGAGCGCGTTTAGCATTCCGTTCATAGTTATTGTCAAGCAATATAGTTTTTTTGTATAGGCTTAAAGCTCCCAGTTACTCACCCTATTTATGTGACGACGCGTTATTTTTTTATTTGAACGCTGCTGAATTTCATATCAGTCCTGAGTGAGCACTTAATGAGCGGAACAAAATAAAATAGAGGAAGAAAGATGTGAAGGTGTTCCTACATGTTAATCTCATTTAATCAGATGTTCCCAAATTTTGGTTTCACTTCATTAGCGAAGGCATCATGAGCTGTTCGTACCGATTATCTTAATGCTTCTTGATATAATGCAGCAAAAATTTCACGTTTTTGCCTGACGGCACACGGGCTGCATTAACTTAAAAAGTGTTAGGTCAAGAAAAAATTAAAAAGCATGATCAGCATCACACAAACTTACTTGATTTTGATATGAACTGAAAGAATATAGTAAACTATTTTTGTGTAGTTTCTTGTCATAAAGCAGCTACATTATGATGATGAATGTCTTAACATAGCACAGCAAATGCGTTGCGGTACGTTGATGTGCGCGAGAATGATGACTTTCGATTGTACTAGAGAAACACACTAGAATAAATTGAGATGCCGTTGTTTTTATTGAACCCATTGAAGAACATCGTTATATTACATCGCAGTGTCTCCGATCCCACGGTGGCTTTCATGAGGTTAAAGGACCCCTGACAGCGACAGTTTTGTTTGTGAGTTTATTTTTTACAGTAATTTATAGCTTTGCGTCTGGTGACGCCGAAATTATGTCGTAAATTATCTAACAGACCGTATAAATAATGCTAGCGTTGGTAAGTCAAAACGATCTTGTGTCATTTCGAAATGCTCGCGCAAATATCATAAGAAAGTAGCACCCGACAATGGAGCAGTGCCTTAGACTACGTGCGCTCAAGCTTCGGTGACGCTAAAGGCGTTGTTTTCAAATAGGAAGACCCGCGGGCGGTTCAGAATGAAACTATGTTGCTGATGCTTTGA